>PVKA01027367.1:0-12481 GCA_004027165.1 Ctenomys sociabilis
AGCCTTATTAATAAATGTTGGGAAAACTGGCTATCCATATGCCAAAGTTTGAAAACTAGACCCATCTTTCACCACATACTGAATGAAAATCAAAATGGATCAAAGATCTAAGTAGCAACAGAGAAACACTGAATCTGCTGGAAGACAAAAACAGGTACAACTCCTGACAAGATTGGCTTAGGCAAAGACTTTATGAACAAAACCCCAATCATACAGAAACTATCACCAAAAAAAAAGAGAAAAAAAAATCCAGCTGGGATCTCATCTTATTAAAAAGCTGTTATGTAGCAAAAGAAACCACCAACAGAGTAAAGAGAGAACATAATCCAAATGGGAAAAAATTTTTGCTGGTTGTTCCTTGGACAAAGGACTATTATTGTCTAGTATATATATAAAAAAAACTTAACCCTCCCCACAAAAGAAAACAAACAAACAAAAAACCACAACTCTTCCCTATTGAAAGGCACTATCCAGGGATGGGGAGATAGGTCAGTGGTCTAAGCATCTGTCTGGCAAGTACAAGGATCCAGGTTTGATCCGCAGTACAAAATGACACGCTGGCCCCTGGCACTGAGCTGTCCACTGAAACCAGGTGTGGTGGTGCATGTCTGTAATCCCAGTGATGAGGAGGCTGATGTAGGAGAATCACTATGAGTCTGAGCTGCATAGTGAGACCCTGTACCAAATTAGATAGATAAATACTTTAAAAAAAAAAAGACGCAATCCAAAAATGGGTACCTGAAATCAGATGAAAACAGCAAATAAGTATATGGAAAAAAAGACTCACTACCCTTAAACCATTCAAGAAACACAAATTAAAATAATGCTAAGATTGCGTCTCATCTCACCCTAGAAAGAATGGCTACAATGACGAAATCAACCAATAACAAATTGGTTGAGCTGTATTTTAAAAAATAAAATAAAATAAATAAATAAATAAAACTCTTCTCCCCTGTTGCTGCAACTGTGGACTAGGGCAACCACTGTGGAAACCAGTGTGTAGATTCCTCAGAAAACTAGGTCTAGAGGTCCCATTTGACCCAGCTGTCCCAGATACATTGCTGAGACAAATACCTATAACCCTCAGAATGAAGGAAGAAAAGGTTTATTTAGCTGACAGTCCGTGGAGGTATCAGTCTATACTCAGCTATAGCTCCATGGCTGAGAACACAGAGCAAGGGAGAGAAGGGAATGGCAGCAGCTCAGGCAGCTTGCTAGTCTCCCCTCTTTACATTGTATTGCTGGTGCAGAATCCACACATGCAATAATCAATCACTAAGTCCAGAAACCACCCTATGATTGCATCAGGCTTTGGGGGGACAGTTAGATACAAACCATGATGCCAGTTATTTATTCCTCTTCTTGGTATCCCCCCCTCACCCAAATTAAAAACCATCATAACAGGCCGATGAGATAGCTCAGCAGTCTGAATCACCTGCTTAAGCAAACTTGGACAAGTGCAAGGAGGTTCAATCCCTGCCCCTAGTGCAGGCTGAGCTGGCCACACACACAAAGTATCAGATTACAGGGATTTATGCACACGGATGTTATAGCAACCCCATCCGTAACTGTCAACAGTCCAAATGTCCACTAACCAAGGAAAAGATGTTTTAAAACAAATACACAAGCAAGCAAACAATGGAGTACACAGACATAAAGGACAAACATTTTAAGTAATTGATATAATCTAAAACCATACTTTTAAATAAAATAAAACAGACATACATTTAAATACCATTGTTTCTCTGTTGTGAGAAACTGAAAATATAGGTAAGTTCCAAGATGTGCAACAGATACTGAGGAAAGAAAAGAAAATCTTTAAATGACATGGGGAACAGAAAGGAGGGAAGTGGAGAAGAAAGGACAAAAAAATAAAGAAGGAAAGGACAAAGAATGAAACAAAACAAAAATAATAGTTGAACTGTTTTTTACAGGAGGTTTACTTTTTTGTTTTTGGTGCCAAGGACCGAACTCAGGGCTTCCAGCTTGGTAGACAAGCATTCCACTGCTGAGCCAAACCCCCAGCCCCTGGAGGAAAATAATGGAGAACAAAGTTTTTTACAGAAGAGGGGAGTAAGGGTTAAAAGAACTATTAGGAATGTAAAAGGAAGCAAGATATATCACGTACAACTTCCTTATGATGAATATTGTAACATATCTAAACTGTACCAATAAATATGATACCAAGTAAAGAAAAAAGAAGTAGACTTTAAAAGGTACAGTGGGGGCTAGGGAGATAGCTCATTAGAATAAGCACTTCTCTGGCAAGTACAAGGGCCTGAGTTCAATCCCCGGTCTGCCAAAAAAAAAAAAAAAAAAAAAAAAACGAGTTTGGGCCGGTGAGAGGGCTTAGTAGAATAACTACTGTTCCCTGGCAAGCACAAGGGCCTGAGTTCAATCCCTGGTTCTGACAAAAAAATAAATAAAAGGTACAGTGAACCAGGTGTGATAGTGCATACCCGTAATTCCAGTGTTTGGGAGGCTGTGGCAGGAGGATCACTGTGCATTTGAGGCCAGCGTGGGGTCTGTAGTGGGTTCATGGCCAACCTGAACTGCACAGTGAGATGTTTCTCACACATACCAACAAATATTAAAAGCACATTGAGGGCTGGCAAGATAGCTCAGCGGACTAAGCATCGGCTTAGGCAAGTGCAGGGACAGGGGCTTGATCCCCATCATCACATGCCTATGCAGACTGGCATGACATGCCTGGGATCAAACTCCGGTGGCTGTCCTCTGCCCTAGGAAGGCACTTTAGTTTGCTGAGCTATTTGGCTGGCCTTTGGTTGATTTCTTGAAAATACCCATTTTATCTTGAGTGGAACAGAATCTTAGTTTAAATTTGCATCTCTCACTCACGCTCGCTCATTTTATGTATTTGGTACAGGGTCTCACTATGTAGCTCAGAGTCATAATAATCCTCCTGTCATAATAATCAGCCTCCCCAGCTGGGCAGTGAGACCCTACACAACTGACCATTCTAGATTAATATAAATACAGGTAACAAATGTTGAAAAATACCACTCCTACATGTATGCTGAAAACTGGAAAATTTAGCCAGTATGTCTAAATCCTAGTACTAAGGAGGCTGAGTCAGGAAGATAGTTTTAAATTTGAGACCAGCCTGTGTTAGAAAGTGAACTTAAGGCCGGCCTGAACTTCAGTGAGACTATCTGAAAAAGACCAAAAAAACCTCCCATAAAACAAACAAATAAAATATCCCCCCGAAAAAAATAAAACTTGGAGAACTTTTCTGTATACTAATGTTGACAACAGGAAAAACTCAAATGCTTAAACTGGTTAAAAAAACAAAACTAGTGCATTCATACAAAGGAAGAAATTTTCAGCTCATGTCACTGTCAGGGATGAAGTCTGAAAACATGCTACATGAAATACACCAGACACCAAAGCCCAACATATTTTGTGTATTTATTCATATGAAATGTCCAGAACCAACAAATCCAGAGTCAGAAAGTAGATTAAACAAGTGGTTGGGAGGCCAAATCATTTGGGATAATTGCTAATGGGTATGATTTGGGGATTTGTTTTTTGTGATATGGGCAGTGGAACTCAAGGCCTCATAAGCAGTCTACCACTGACCTAGCATGAGCCTCATGTTATTTCTTTTTCTTTTTTCTGTATTCATGACAAGGTCTATAGGGTCTTACTACACAGATCAGACTCATAGTGATCCTCCTGCTTTCAGCCTACCAAGCACTGGGATTACAGGCATGTGCCACCATGCCCAGTCTCAAATGCCACCAAGGCTCGCTGGGTATTGAACCTGGTCCCTGTGCTCTGTGGTCGTTTCTTTTTAGAGTTGCTAAAAATTGGTTCTACATCAGACAGTGAAAATGGTTTTAAAACTTTGTGACCATACTAAGAAACACATAATTGCACACATTAGAGGGTAAATTTTATTGCATGTCAATTATTCCACCAAAAAAAATTACTGCTGGGGATTATAATTCAGTGGTATGCAGAAAATCTGCCTAGCATTTGTTTTTGCTCCCCCCCCCCCCCGAAACGGGAACTAGAGATTGAACTCAGGCCCTTGTGCTTGTCTGCCTAGCATTTTTATTTTGTTTCTTTTTGGTAGAACTTGGGATTGAACTCAGGCCCTTGTGCTTGTCTGCCTAGCATTTTTATTTTGTTTTTTTGTTAGAAGTGGGGATTGAACTCAGGCCCCTGCACTTGCCAGGGAAGCACTTATTCCACTGAGCCATCTCCCCGGCCTGCCTAGCATTTTTAAGTCCCAGTGTTTGATTCCCAGCACAATGCAGGTGCACACTTATAGAGATACAAACATACACACAAAGTACTTTTAATATGTATGTCTCAAGGAAGTTCATTTTCAAAGGGGAAAAACAAAGTTGGTTAAGTAATAATGATCCTGAATTTACAAGTATTCCATAATAGTAAGAGAGATGTAAACAGAGATTATCATCTGATCAGAAATCAATCTGTCCTTTAGAGATACATTTATTTTCTCATACCTCTGGTACTGTAAGGTTATCTTATGTCATATATAAAAGTGAACTAAGTTTACTTTAATTATACATAACAAAAACAGCCATAATCACAAAGGGGAAAATCCTTTAGTAAATGATTATATGAAAGCTTTATTCCTAAGTAAACTTAGAGCATTAAAAGACACACAACTATTCATTAATTATTGTAGTGAAATGCTCCCACATAGCTAAAGAACTACAAGACATCTCGTTTATTCTGATATAAGAGGACAACAAAAAATAACCACAGTAAAATACAGTAAGAGAAATCTGGCTGTGTGTGGTGTACTTGTAATCCCTGCATCCAGGAGGATAAGATAGGAGGATCACCATAAATTTGAAGCCAGCCTAAACTATATAGGAAAAATCCTGTCTCCAACAAACAAGACAAAATACAAAACAGTTGTGGTTAAGAGTAAGAAAACGCATCTCTTGGTGCATACCAGTGATGTTGAAACTTTTAGAGCTTTCAGTGATAAGCAACAGCCTCCTGTGGCAAGAGGGACGTGGGTTTGCCACCACTGAGATAGAGCAGTGTTTCACAATTGTCTTTTTTTTTTAGACAGTGTCTTGCTCTATAATTTAGGCTGGCCTTGAACCTGTGATAGTCATCCTGTGCCAGCCTTCCCAGTACTAGGAGTACAAGTATGTGCCACCACACCTGACTTCGAAATGATTTGGTAGTAAATTGTTAAAGCAGAATTTCTATATTCCAAGATAATTTTACAAAAGTAGTTTACTAAAAAATTAATACTAAATGGAATGTTTGGTATTGCTGATTTCCTTTATATTCAGTTCAATCCTAGACTGTGTTGTTCTACAGATCATTATGTAAAATTCTACCAGCAATTTATTTTCCTAATACTATAGATAAAACCTTCTTCAAATTAATAGTGATAAAGTGCTGTTTTTAAATTTCTCCATTTGTTTTAAGAATCCATACTTTGGTCAATTTTTTAAAAATACAATATCACTTGGTTTCTTTGGCAAAGCTCTAGTGTAATATATCCTACAGATATAAATATCTGGTATTCCTCTATTCCAAGACCATATGTTAAATGGGGATTTGGAATAGGGGAAAAACAAAGTTGAAAGAAAATAAAAGCTTCTTCTGACTATTCTATGTACTGACCTGCATCACCAGAAATGACTAAGATACAAAGAGACACACACACACACACACACACACACACACACAATTTCAAAAATTTATAATTGCTTGGGGGCTGCGGAGATGGCTCAGTGGAATAAGTGCTTCCTTGGCAAGTGCAAGGGCCTGAGTTCAATCCCCAGTTCTGCCAAAAAAAAAAAAAAAAAAAAATTCATAATTGCTATGAAAGTTTCAAAGGTTTACTCATGAGTTCTATATCTCACTGAAAATCACTGACAATGGTCTAGAAAACTTTTGACTACTACTTGATATTGAAGAAATGGTCAAAACCAAACAGAAAAAAAAATGCTTTTGGGTAATTTGAGATATAAATCAATTTTTTTTTTTAAAAAAAGGAACAGAATTGACCATACAAACACTAATTTGTAATTGAATCAATATAAAGAACATGTTTATAAATCAGGCACAGGTCAAAGTAATTAAATTTAGCACTTAATATTATGAAGAAATCAAATGATAACAAATGGTGGTAAAGTTGCAGTGAAAAAGGAATCCTCACAAACTATTGTCAGGAAAGAAAAGTAGTGGTACCACTATGGAAATCATGGAGATAGCTCAAAAACCTAAAAATATAAATTCCATTCAACTGAGCTATTCCCCGTCATAGTATTACCCAAAAGAGCTAAAGACAATATATTACAGTAATACAGGCATATGTATGTTTATAGTTGAACAACTCATAAGAACTAAATCTTGGAAGCAACGTACATGTCCATCAACAGATGAATCAGTAATAAAATGTTATGTGTATATACAATGAAATATTACTCAGTCATAAAAATGGATAAACTTCATTTATTTGTAGGAAAATGAATGCACAATGAGACCATATGTTAACCAAAATAAATGAACATACAAGATTAAATATCACGTGATTTCTCTAATATGAGAAATACAAACTATTAAAGACATTTTAGCACTTAAGAATTTTTAACACAATAGGCTAGGTGGTTCATACTTACAAATCTCAACACTTAGGAGGCTAAGGCAAGAGGATCAAGAGTTAGAGGCCAATTTAAGCTACAGAGTGAGACATCTCATACATACATACACATTTAATAAGAGCAGGGGATGTGGCTCAGTATTCCCTGGTTAAATCCACAGTACTATAAATAAAAGCATTATTAACATAATTAATACAAAGAACTATTATTCAAGAATTAAAGTCTGTATTTTAAAAGACTTCTACTATATTATATGCCAGACTTTCCTTTATTGTAATGAAATATATAGCAAAAGCTACATTTGTTGATGGAAATGGAAGTGCTTCAAATGAGTTAAGTATGGAAACTAATAAAACAGTCACTTTTCACTTACCACAGCCCATGACTCCTGTTCTTTAGGTTCTAGAATTCCGGAATTAAAAATTTCTAGTAACTGTTGAAGCCCTCCAGCAGCAACAAACTGTAAGCAATTTTGAGGGTAATGTTAAGAGAAAAGCAGCTAAATAATATAGTAATCTTTTCTAAAAAATTCTTTTAGAAGTCTATAAATACAATTTTATATGGTATCAGGCATTTAATCCTAAACATTGGGACCTCATAAAAGTATTTCAGATGGAGCTGGAGGAGATCAGTACTTGAAAAATAAATGCAACAAAGGATCACATAATCTTTATGTTACTATTATTTATAGTAAAATAAGACTGTAAACTATGCTCTCAAAGCAAATTGTCTAAAAAGCAATGAAGATTAGAGAATCTAATTTTCCAAAACTGACCATGTTATGGTTTGTGTCTACATATCCCTCCAAAGCCTCTTGTGGGCATAGGACATTCTCAGAGGCTAAAATCTACAGTGTGCAATTGATCTGTATTGCAGTGCTTGGGGATTAAAGGTGGGTGATTACTGGATCAGTACGAATAGCACTGGCCTAATCCTGGTAGCACGAACACAATATGAGGAACAGAAAGAGGCCTGTCTCTCTCTTCCTTGCTTGCTGGCTTCTGCTGTCTTCCACCACCATGAATCACTGTCCTACTGTGTGCACTACTCTGCCTTGGAGCCAGCCAAGTATGGAATGAAACCTCTACAAATTGTGAGTTAAATAAACCTTTCCTCCTTTAACTTTGGGTGCCAGATATTTTGTCTCAGCAATGAGAAGAAAGTAACTCAGACTACTTTTGTTTTTTTGAGACAGGGTCTCAATATGTAGTTCAGGCTGACCTTGAACTCATGTAGCTCTGCTGTCCCTGAACTCATGGCAATCCTCCTGCCTCAGCCTCCCATATGCTGGGATTACAGGCATGAGCCACCATGCCCAGTCACAAATGATTTTTATCAATAAACTACAAAACACTTATAAGCAAACCTTGCAACTCCAGGAATTTTTACTATTTTCCACTTGATCCTCACTGGAATCATCTGAATCTGGATAAAGGTCGCTGTAACTTCCCTATGACAAAGGGACAAAAATAAAAATAAGAAAGATGGCAGAAGAATAAATAATTCTACAATGAGAAAAATATACCCAGGAATTCTGCTCCAGAGAAAATATAAACTAAATAATGGAACCACAATTACCGTTGACTCTCTCCTTATTCTTCTGTTAGGCTTTCCCAGCGCTTCAATAATTTCCAGAGCATATAACAGTTTATGTGCACTCTTAATTTTGAGAAGTTCCTTCCAATTAAGTCCATCATTACTCTTAAATTAAAAAAAGAAAAAATTAAAGTTTCTTAAGGCAAATTTCTAACAGGACCCCAAAAAGAAAAACTGCAGAAAACAACAATATAAAGACACACATGGGTGAGGGGGACAGCTCAGCAGCATAGTTTAATCCCAGGTACCAATACGAAAAACAAAAACAAAAAACATACACACAAAAGTGTTTAATTTAGGGAACTGGGGATAGAGCTCAGCAGCTTAAGTGCCTGACCGGCAAGTACAAGGTCCTGAGTTCCATTCCTGGTACACTGTGTGTGTGTATTAATTTAGTAATATATTCAAATATAGGAAGAGTAGTTATATAATTGAATGAGCATGCTTAAAACATCAATTATTTGTTATATTTTATTAAAACAAAATCAATAAAGTATACAATCAATGTAATTTGAATCACCTCTGTGTCCTTCTTTCAGTTATTTAATGTGCATTTTGAAATGTTAATATTGGAGCTACTCTGAGTCATCATTTTCCATTTTGTTTTCTCTTTTTTTTTTTTTTCTGAGCCAGAGTTTCACTATGTACTTCAGGCTGGCCTCAAAGTTCTGGGCAGTGTACTTTATGCCTCAGCCTTCAGAGTACTGAGATGACAGGTGTACAACACCAAACCTGATCTAGTCTCCATTTTCTCTAATAGCCTATCTTTTTCATATCAAAATCTTTTGATATATCAACACTACAGATAATATTAAGTAGTGTAACATTTAAGACATTTATTTTTTCATTCATTTATAGGAATTCTTTTGAAGATCGACAAAAGAAAAGATCCAAAAGATCCCTCTCCCCACACCCCTCATTTACAGCCTTCTGTCTCAGTCTCTTAAGTGCTGGGATTATAGATGTTTTGAACCACACCTGGCAAGAACTCTCTTATGGCTCAGCCTGACTGCTCAGTAGACTAAAGTGCCTAATCAGGCAGAGTTCAACAGCTGGGGTTTGGTCCCTGGTGTGGCATGCTGACCCCGCCCACGGGGCATGCTGAGACAGCAGTGGAGATGGGCATGGTGGCGCATGCCCGTGCACTTGGGAGGCTGAAAACAGGAGGATCACTATGAGTCCAATCTACGTAGTTAGACCTTGTTCTAAATACAGAAAAGGAAAAAAACAGAAAAGAAAAAAGAAAGAACTCTCTATGGGATAGCTTTTATAAATAATCTTGAATGTTTAAGATATCTTTAGAAGGCTATCTGACCCAAAAAGCTAGGTAATGTCTCTAGGATAAAATTACTAAAAACATACTAAATTTCTTTGTTCCATTTTTCCCTAATTCCATCAGTTGCTCTCTGTGAACACATAAAATAAGAACTGATCAGTACCTTAATGGGTTTTCTTTTCTTTCTTTCTTGGGAGAGAACAGGTTTAAGACAAGGTCTCATTAGTTCAGGCTGTCCTTCAACACACTTAAGTACTCCAAATTCTTCTGATTCAGCTTCTCAAGTGCTAGGATTTTATGTGAGTGCCAAAATGCCTGGCAAAATGAATTACTTTCTAGGGACATAAGCACCTACCTGGCAAGCAAAAGGACTTAAGTTTGATCCCCTGCCCCACATGCTGTGGGACATGCAACTGCCCACAGAACTGGGCATGGTGGCACAAACGTTGACCTGAGCACTCAGGAAAATGAGATAAGAGGATCATTGTGAATTCAAGACCAGCCTGGGGGCTACAAAAGAGAGCCCAAGATCAGCCTGAACTATACAACAAGACCCTGTCTCAAAACAAAACAAAACGTTACTTTGTGTCATCCAAAAATAGTAATAGTGGGCACAGTGGTACACACGTGCAATGTCAGTGATGTGGAGGCTGATGCTGGAGGACTACCCTAAGTTCGAGGTCAACCTGAACTACAGTGAGTTCAAGGATAGCCTCCAGTAGATGTGAAGACCCCATTTCAAAAAAGCAAAAAACCTCCCCCCACAAAAACATAAAAGCAACATGAACTGATACTATTTACATATTAAATGCAAAAATTACATTCAAATTTATTATGAGTTACCAGATGAATACCTATACTGTCTGTAGGAATGTAAACCAATGACATCCTCCAGGGTAGTAAAAAGTTGCAGGCCCACCTGTTCATCTGAGATATTCTGGAATGCCATCAACATGTTAGGACACGTAGGTAGAAGCATCAACAGTTCCCAGACACGCCTAGACAGATTTTCTGCATGAAGATGGAGTTCTTCACATCTTAAGCTCTACACACATTAAGAACAGTTGCTTTAGCAAGACAAATACCAAGAAAAAAAAAAAAAAAAAAATCAAACTGAAATTTTTATATAGATGATTAATTTGATAATTTTCTATCTTTTTTATAATTTTTATGAGTAGGAAATAAGATTTGCTACCTGATAAGTAAAATGTATTAAAAATAGTTATGTAAAGTGTTCATTTCCCCTTTTTTGGTGATATGGGCACTAAATTAGGCCCTTAATACTTACAGAGGCCCAACTGGGTTCTAATCGAAGTGAAAGTATATCCTCAGCGCATGGAAATACAGAGGTACACTGACTCATCAATATTTTCGTTTGCAAAGAATTTATTTGGCATTTGAGAAAACTTTTTATCTGCCAGCTTTGTACTGGATAACACAACAATGGTCATCTTTCGGAAATAAACATGGCCATCTTTTCCAAAATCTTAGAACAAATTAAGTTTGTGAACCATGGTACTATTGTAAATTCTAAAACTAAGATCTGCATAGTCTTAGCAGGTCACTCACTATTCCAGGTACAACACAAACTTAATGAATTAAATCCCTGACCTTCCACTTAGGAAGAAAATATAGCCATCCACTTCTCTTATTTTGTTATTCTATCTCTTTTCAATTTCAGATAAACAGAGATTACCCTTACCAAATTGCATAAAAGGATAATTTCTTTCTGGAGAACTGAGGAATTTTCTTCCCTTTCTACTTTTTAAAGCAACAAAACAGTACTGACATGAATTAAATGGTCAGGAAGTCTTTACGGAATGAAGTAAAACAGGTGAGGAAATGGTGGCTCATGAGCATAAGTGAATTCATTTTTTTTTTAACTTTACTGTTCATTAGTGCAAAAAGGGAGATTTCTTGAGAATGTGTCATGAGAAAAATAAAGCATGAGGATTAGAGGACCCAATAGCAGCCATCACTACACTGATTATCAAAGAAACCATGGAAATACAGGAAGAACTGAATGTTCTTGGGGAAGAACAAATGAATAAAACAGTGGGCTAACAGAAAAAGCCACTCGATGTATTACAATCTTATCTGCCATTCTATTTCAAGATTATGATTTACTCGATATATAAGTAAACAAGATCTTAGGCTAAGTCATTTAAAAGTTCAGTGAATTAAAAATAACTGTTAGGGGCCGAGAGGTGGCTCAGTAGAATAAGCATTTGCCTGGCAAGTGCAAGGGCCAGAGTTCAATACGGTTCTGCCAATAAATAAATAAATAAATAACTGTTACATGATCTTATACATAACCTTAAGTACTGTCTTTATACTAATAGCCCACAAATGTTATTTGTCTAGAGCAACCTCTTCTCTGAGGTCCAAAGATAACTTGAAAAGTTAACAAAGAGTTTATTGTCCTTTAAGAAATTGCCAAGAAAAATATTTTCCTCTCAACAAAAAGATGAAAAAATTTATATAATTGAAATGATATAGTCACCTCACTATCATCCACTGCCACTTTTCCTGAGGGTGGTTTAAATGATGCAAGCATTTCTAATAAATCAAAAAGAGTAGTTAAATGAGGTTCTTGTAAAAGCAAAAGCATCGGAATATTGTCCTTCTGAGGGGGTGGAAGACAAGACGCAGGCAGCTGAACACCTTCCCCTTTCCGTTCTCTCCGTGGTGCTCCCAAAGACACAAATACCATCTATAAAACAGGAGAAACAGGAAAAAATTATACATATTTTTTGTTTAAAAATACAATAAACCAAGAGCATAAAATAATTACAAGAACAATTTTAATAAATATGTTAAACAGATCATAGGCCGGTCTGATAGCTCTGTAGACTAAAGCGCCCGCTTAGGCAGAACGCAGCAGGCAGGTTTGAATACCCCCCAACCCATGTAGTGCCGGCCCCACCCCTCGGTGCGCTCAGAAGGCGACTGAGACTGGGCATGTGTGGTGGCAAGTGCCTGG
>PVKA01027367.1:19517-30823 GCA_004027165.1 Ctenomys sociabilis
AAGAAAAAAAAAAAAAAAAAAAAAAACAGCAAATGAAACAAATGACTCAACTTGTTCAACTTTGAAAGATTATCTGATGTTCTTGGTAAGAGGTTTTTTGAAGTGATGTTTTTGATTTTTAGGTCATTATTAGTAATAATTCTTCGAGATGGAATTCTATCCAGAGTCTTACTCATGCACATTTGTTTAGAGAAATAATATTTACCAGGAAATAATACAGCCTGTTCCTTGGTGAAATAGAATATTCTGAATAAAAATTACTTCTATTAGCAGCCCTGTAGTTTCGGTAAATTATGCTTTCTACCTGTACTCAACAAAAACTTTCATCTTAAGAATACATTTGGACATGGCTACAATAAAAAGACTGCAATTCATCTCAATTGTATATTGTTTAAAAACTTACCTTCTCCTAAATGCCTCCAAATGTGTCTTCAGCATAAGCAGTCCTCTTTCGATAACCATGAGACTTGAGTGTGATTCTTGTTCAAGACTGCTAGAAGCTATCATAAGACTTTCCATGCACTTACTAATAAATTCTTGCTCCTTCTCCAAACCCGTTTTACCTGAAAACCATGTTTACAAATATATTTCAGTGTTGCATTATCTAGCAGTTATGTTACATTTAATAGTTGTAATACGATGAACTACAGTTTAAAAGTTACTTATGAAATAATACTTTGAAAATCACTTACCATTAATATAATAGGAGTTAATATACTGTATAGCTGCTCGACTCACATCACCAGATTGTGCTCTTAAAGCAATGCCCCAAAACTGGTCCATACCACACAGCTAAGGAAGAAAAATATGATGACATCTCTAAAATTTGTTGATTAAATGATGTAAGTGATCAGATTAATAGTCTTAAAATCAAATACCAAAGAATTTCAGTATTTTATTAAGCATTAAAAATGAAACTTTTGGAGCTGGGGAGATGGCTCAGTGGAATAAGTGCTTCCCTGGCAAGTACAAGGGCCTGAGTTCAATCCCCAGTTCCTCAGAAAAAAAAAAAAAAAAAAAAAAGGGAAACTTTTATTGTTCAATTAAATGGTACTTAATAAAAGGCCTGAGAAATTTTCTAACAAGCAATTTTTAAAAGCAACTGCACTGGTTCTAAAACATAAAGTAGCCGACAATATGTCATGTTTAACACCTAAGTTGGCTAAACACTAGGACAACTGCAATACACACTATAAAGGAACAAAAATCAACATACAAAATAATCAGCAGAAGAAAGTTTCAATGATTTCATATAAGTCACACTAATAAAGTTTAGTGTCTTTTTACAAAAAAGACATGCTTTCAAATGTATACTTTAACATTTGTTAAATGTAAGAGAACAAAAAGAACGTTTTCACTAAAAATCTGTAGAAACAGTAAAAAAAATTGCAAAAGATGGACATGCCTCTAATTCCAGCACTCAGGAGGCTCAGGCAGGAGGCTGCATGAGTTTGAGGCCACCTTGGGCCTCAGTGAGTTAAAAGCCAGCGTGAATTATATAATGAAATCTTGCTTCAAAAACAGAATAAAAAACCAAAACCCACAAACAATCCCTATAAAGAAGCGCATATTAAAGATATCTTTCCAATAAGTGATAAATAGCTCTAAGCCAAGAATTGATAGTATCTATTACAAAAGAATTTCTTATAACTAGAGAATATTAGATAAATCTTACATAAATCAAACTTCTTAGATAAATCTTTTAGAGAGATTTAGATAAATCTCTTAGATGTCTTAATTATCTCTTAGTTATCTCTATCTTTAGATAAATTAAACCTATCTGCCTACCTGGAATTGTCAAACTTAAGTTTATTATAAAGATAATGACTTTGAAAAATAACAAAAGAGAAAAAGATACTAAATTAAAATTAAGAGATCAAAAAATCAAAACAAAAATGAAGAAAACTGCTCACTATGTAAACAGCAAGATACCAAGAAAACATTCTAAACAATAATTATTATTTATTATACAGATTAACATTCGTTTTCTTGCTGGTGATGTAACTCAGTGCCATAATGTAACTTGTCCTGGTAAACACAAGTTCAATTCTTGGTACCAAAGAGAAAACAAACATTAATTTTTTGTATCTTTCTCCTAATACAAACTTCTTTAAAAAAAAAAAAAAAGAATGCGCAGACAAATAAAAGCTATCACTAACTGGTAGCTTCTAATTCCTTCTAATAAGGAAAACATTTCAAGTTAAGAATGCATGCTACAACTGTGAAGGACAATGCATTCAAAATATCAAGCAGCCAACAAAGTAGGATATATCCCTAAGCCAAATATAAGACTAGCAATTTGTTGTTTTTGTAGTAGTTATTCAGAGAATAAGATGCAAACATATCTTGTCTACACAATTATTCATATAAACTTTTATTCTCAGTGAACTAAGACAAAGTAGCTATATATCTATCCTAACTGTTGTGTGTGTATATATATTATTTTCCTTCCTTCTTTTTACAACAGAACAATATACAATGTATTAATTACTGTAAACATCCTACTAACCTATTTTAACTGTTTCATTGCTACTTTATCTTTTTTCTCACTAAAATGAATAAAAACTTAAAAAAAAGAAGATATATCAGTTTCACATACAAATTCCCTATTATGTGATCATTATATAAATCTGAAATGTACAAACGAACTTCAAAATACAAAAAAAATAACAAATGAAATTGTGATTCGAAAAATAAAAAAAGACTAGCATTTGTCAGACCATTCAGGCAATAAACTGATCACCGGCCAGCAAGACAGCTCAATGTTCTAAAGCACCTGCTTACGCAAGCACAGGGACAGGGGTTGGATCCCCAGCACCACATGCTGTGCCAGCCCTACTCGCAGGGTGGACTGAGCCAGCCACAGATTCCTGTAATCCCAGAGCTGGGGAGGCTGAAAACAGGAGGATCACTATGAGTTTGAGCTACAAGTAAGACCCTATAACAACCAAGTACAATGGTGGGGAAAAAAAACTGATCACCCTGTCTCCCTGACTGATACATATTCTATTCCACAACACAGGTTACTAGGAGGAACTCTAGCATTAAATTATGCAAGAGGAACTAAAAGCTTGGCTATGGCAAAAGAAAAATCAAATCAGATAAATTAACTTTTGATTTAACAAAAAATACTACGGAGGAACTTCTTATGACTAAAATAACATTCAAAGTGGGGTGGTGGAACACATCTATAATCCAACACTCAGGAGGCCAAGGCAACTGGAGACGAGCGTGGGTTACAAAATGAGCTCAAGGCCAGCCTAAATTACATGGTTATCTCAAAGACAAAAAAAAGAAAAAAGAAAAGAAAAAGAGCTGGAGAGATGACAGCTCCGCATTCTAAGCACCAGCCTGACAAGTTCAAGTAGCCAGGTTCGATCCTGGGTACTGCATGCTGCTCAGTGCAAACCACTGAAACTGGGTGTGGTGGTACACACCTGTAATCTCAGTGCTAGGGAGACTGAGTCAGGAGTATCACTTTGAGTCTGAGCTGCATAGAGAGACTCTGTACTGAATGAATGAATGAACGAAGGAATGAACGAAATTCAAGTGGCTTCTCTATAAGTTTGTCTTTATTACATTCAAAGTTATTTCCAGGAAAGGGGAGGGGGGCCAAGGGGATAATCATTACATTTGCTATATAAAACTTCAAAAACCAAAATGTAAAGCTTTTAAAAATTTAAGATGAAAAAACATTTTGGTTAATACATTCAGTGATTAGAAAATGTAAGGAACATGGAAAATTCAGCAAGTTGGCATAATAAAATAGTAAGTTGAGAGCCATACCTCAGAGTTTGAACCACCATCGTAGGCACTGGTAGCTAATCGAGCCAAGTTACAGAGATGTTGAAACAGGTTTAAGCCAGTCATGCTAATAGTTTCAGGTTTTAGCTGGGGCATCTTGAGAAACAAATTTTAAAGCTATATTAGTGTGGTAAATTAACATTTTATTTTACTAGATAAATGGCAAATTTAATTTTACTAAAACTAGTGTAGAAGGAAAAATATCAGCTCAGATTTTGTGATAATTTAAAAAATTAATTTATAAGAAATTCTAATAAATGAAACCCTGTGGTAATTTTAATTTTCAAAATATACATGGAGCTAAATTACAGGAAATGATTAAAAATATTTAACATCTGTTACATACCAGTCCAATCTACAGTTGATACTATACAAGTAGCCATATCTATAGAGTGTGTTAAACGTCAGAGTTTTAGATTTAAATGAATGAAGATCTGTTTGGTCATGGATGTACTAAGCAACTTAGTATTTTGTAAAAATCATGGAGAACCTAGGTTATATGTGTCAGAGCAGACTGTGCATCACTGAAAGCTCTAAAGGGTTCACCAGAACTATCCTAAAACATTTATATATACAGTTTGATCCAAAAACAATGGTGTGTATTTTAATTTAAAAAATGTATTACAGCAAAAAAAAACATTGAAATTAATGCCCTTCAAGACTCCCTAGTCCGAAAAGTCAAACACACTGAGGACATGGTTCATAGCACACTGGAAACAGTTCTGGCAACCTTTTGTGGTTTTGAGGTATGGTAAAAAATATGAATGATGCTGCTGAGTGTTATCAAAAAGGCAAAATTGGGGCCAGGGAGATGGCTTAGTGGAATAAGTGCTTCCCTGGCAAGCACAAGGGCCTGAGTTCAATCCCGGTTCCCGAAGGGTAAAAAAAAAAAAAAAAAGGCAATGTTACAAAAACATTATTTTTAAAGCTGGAAATATCTCATTTTGGAATATTAACACATGAATGAATTGTGGGAGCTGGTGAAGGACAATAAGAATTACATCTTTACTACTATGAACATGCTCACTGAAATGCCTTCCCAGGGATCTATGTCTGGAAACTGGCAATTTTTCCCAGAAGACTGACAGAAACCACAGCCATCAAAATCACTAAGAGTCAGAGAATACAGTTCCTTTTAGAACCACCTCTGAAAATGGCAGAATGTTATTAAGGATTCTTTAAAACAAATGTCCCCCCAATCTACATCTATAATTACTGTTGCCCTCCTAAGTTATTCTAATTGTGGTTAACTTGAGAATTTTATCCAATGAATAGAACATATTTATAAGTATATAACCGTAAACATTCACTCAGCAATAAATACTTAAAGCAAAATCTGAGTGGCAAAATATTTTGTAAAGACTGACAAAAATCAGTGCATTACCTGATTTTTTAAAAGCTATGTCAAAAAGGAAAAAGAGAATACAATATTACATAGCTCCTATTTTATAAGATAAAAAAATACAGAAAATAAATGTAAAAAATAAAACTTTTAAGAAATTACATTACCTTCTCCAGAAAAAGATGCTTGTAGGTTTCCATTCCCATAGCATGCTGATCTTTACTTCGAACTTGATTTAAAAACCAGTGAAGTGCATCATCATAACACTCAGAATCTTCTACTAAACAATGCCATAAAATGTCAACTTGCTCTAAACTTAATCCTAGATAAAATTACAAATTGTACACTTTATCACTTATGTAAAAAAATTATAAACATTTTTATTTTTCTCCCTCTTGAGAGAGGTGAGCTATGAACTCTAAGGTAGCCTTAAATTTGCAATCCTCCTGCCTTAGTCTCCTGTGTGCTGGATACATCTATTAAATTAATGTATTTGTATGTGTTCATGCACACAGTTTATCTATACAAAATATGTATGTAGTATTTACTATCTCAAGAACAATTCTTGTGCCTTCCTATTCAAAGAATTTTCTAATCATAGTACACAATAATCATGGTTCTGTGTAAGATAAACATTACTTCAGCCCAAAATCTGGAGACATCTTATAACATTTTAGAAAAAGTATTTAATAAAAAATTTCACATGTTTTAAAAATATAAATATAACCTATACACAATCACCTAAAAATATGCAATTTATAAAGTATTTCTGAAGAGTCAGCTGGCTTGCTTATTTACCCTAAAAAACAAACAGATCATTTTATTATAGTGAAGTGATTTGAGGTAAGGATTTCCCCAAAATTAAGGAATCAGTTCTAAGATTTGAGAATTACAAATAATGTGAAATAACATAAAGACAGTTTCTATGTATGAGATAAATAATTAAAAGTGTATTGTCAATAAACTATAAGAGAGACCCTTATGATAATCAAAGCATGTATGCACCATTTGCCTGGGTCACACCAAGGCTCTAAAAACAGTCAAATATAGCTTCAGAAGGAATAACCAAGGAAAGACATAGATTCTGAAAAATAGCTATTAATTTTCATGGGGTTTTATCAGAATGCACCTTATTTCTCAAATGGAGAGAAAATTTTAAAAAATACTTTGACAGGGGTCAGAAAATAAAGTGCCTAGGGGCCAGGGAGATGGCTCAATAGAATATCCACTTCCCTGGCAAGTGCAAGGGCCTGAGTTCCATCCCTGTTCTGAAAAAAAAAAAAGTGCCTTTAAAATTTTCTGAACAATGAAATTGGAGTTATTAACTCAGTTCAGATTTTAAGAAGGCCTAAAATAGACAACAGCAAAATTAGGACACAATTAACTTGCAAACCAAATTAATGAGATGAAATCTTCGTAACACTTTGACTCAAATATTAAAAAGATTCCCAGCCTGAATATACAGCTCAGTGGCACAAGCTCCTGCATGGCAAGCTCAAGATCCTGAGTTTGATTCCTGGTACCAAAAAATGGAAAAATTCCCAACTATGACAGAAAAAAGGAATGAACATTTCAGGAAGAAAGAAAAGACATTATAGGGAATAACAGGAAAGGATAAGAAGCTGTTACTGAGATAGTAAATACCAGATACATGTTTTATATGAATATGAGTAACAAGGCAATCCAAAAGCTTACAACAAAAATATCACAGGAAGTTCTAACTTTTTTTTTTTTTTTTTTTTTTGTCTTTTTGAGACAGGGTCTCACTATGCAGTTCAGGCTGGCCTTAAGTTCACTTTGTAGCTCAGGCTGGTCTCGAACTCACGACAATCCTCCTGCCTCAGCCTCCCGAGTGCTGGGATTACAGGCATGCGCCACCACGCCCGGCCCCAAGTTCTAACTATTTAAGGAATTACAAAGCATAAGGGAATTTTCCAGAATCTGAAAGGACATAGTTATGCCTGAACCATGACTGGAAAAGAACAAAATTCCAAATACAGAAAAATATCTCAAAAAATATTCACCTAGTAACAATAATAATCCAAAAAGATTTACATCAAAAAACTATTCTATCAAATTTTCAAAGAAATTACCCATTACATATTATATATTCTAAGAAGAATGTGTACCATTGGAAAATCTTTACTGTATGATTTTAATACATTAGATAACTAAAATGAGGGAGATAAATGAAAACAGGTAAGTCTTCAATTGATCATAGTATCTCAGGGGCAGGAATAGCTCAGGGACACAGAGCCTGCCTGACAAGTGTGAGGTCCCGAGTTTGATTCCTGGTACAAAAAAAAAGAAAACAGTATCTCAGTTAATCACAATGAATTATACAGTAAAACGGAATTGTTTTTATAACTTAAGAGCATTAGATATATAGGCACTCCCAGCTCTTTCTTTTCTCTTGAAAGAAGGTTCCCTCCAAACACAAAGTGCTCTGAGCTCAGACTTGTAGTCCATTTCCCAGGGCTCCAGAGTACTAGGATTACAGGGGTGTGTCACCATACCCTTCTGATTCTCTACTTTAAAAAGCAGAAAGATTAGCTATTAATGAAACTCAATTTAAAATGAAATAACACTGGGACATCCAAATGTCTCTATCATCTGTGATCATAATTTTGTAAAGATTAGCCCTAGCAGAAATACAAATGGAAACGTACAACAACTAAAATCAATTGAGTCCAATAAGGCAAAGTAAATGGCATATGCTGCAGGATACTAATCAGCTTTTGTTCTGGATGGTTAACAACCTAAGTTCACAGATCAAAGTTGGAGAAATATAAGAGCCACAAGGCCAGCCATCACTTTGGCACTAGCCTTTCAAGGTCAGCGAAGACTCAGGAAATAGGAGAACCTGTACTACAACATCATAAAACTCAGTTGAGCTCCAAATTTTCTGAACAAGGAGATTAGGGAGCCACAGAGGAAAGAGATCGAAGTTCTATAGTGTGCCTGGGGAGAGTCACATGGAGAGAAAACTTTCTCTCAGGATCTCACAGAGAGCAAACTGGTCAAGCATTGGCCGTGACTCATCCACATGGATGACATAGACAAAGGATCTACAGAATAAGGTACAGGACAAGATAAACCCTGAGGGGACTTCATTGACCTCATAAGAAACATAAAGTACATGTGTTCGTATATAAGTCTTGCTCTATCTAGGTCTTAACCATCCAGCAGTATAAAATCCAAAAGTATAAAAATGAAGTATACATCGCGGGGCCATAATAATAAGTTGAGCTGTAAATGGCTATGGTCAACAACTTCTTCGGATAACTCACTACTGTGGAATGCTGGACTGTGTTGGATTGTGTTGTCGAGTTCAAGTACCTAAGTTAGTTGAATGACCACGGAGTGCCCATCTTTGACAGGTGTAGAGAAAGGAAGGGGTATAGAAAGAAAAAATCATGATGTGTGTGTGTATAGACAGTACAGTGGGGATAGATAACGCCGTGCTTCTACATAATCCTATGAGAGGCAAGATTTGCACTAATGGTGGTTGGACAGGATATTATGTTGGCTTGTAGTACTATGGACAACCACTAGGAAAATAACAAGGTAGAAAGTATTAATTATTGAATCTTTGATGTAATTCAGGTACAAAAAATAAGATACGCAACCAGCTACACTCTTACTGATAAGAGGAATATGGTATAATAATGTCTGTAAGTATAATATCATGTATGCACCTTCTATGATACCATAACATTATGAAAACAATTTGCAGTGTATTAATTTATCAAATCCATCTTGTCAAGGTATCTTAAAACTGTCTCATTGATATTTGTACTTCAATAAAACAAAAATAAAAGAAATAAAATAAAAATAAATTTAAAAAAAAGAAAAGATTAGCCCTGATAACAAACAATGCAATTTTCAACTCAACTGTGTCAGTCAGTTTCTAACACAAAAACACGAAGCCAGCCTAAAGTGGTATTTTTTTCTAGTCCAGGTATTTTTGTTGAAAAGTTCCTTTATCCACTAAGAAATTGGCATTTCGGAAGACAAGCAAGACTGAAAATGTGATAGCCATGTTCATCTTCCCAAGTATTAATAATAAGATGACTGTGCTTGAAAACTTAGAAAACACAACATGAGGAAAGGAAGTATTTTCAATATCATAATAAAAGCTTGCAAAAAAAAAAAACAAAAACAAAACAAAACAACCCTACTAAATGGCAATGTACTTAATGATCTTGGGCCAAATATTTAAAAATATTAAAAGGATCCTATAAAAATAAAACCTGGAAATTTTTAATTAAAATATAAACATGAATTTCAATTGATATATTGTGTAAATGTTGATATAGTTTATAAATATATTGAGCTTAATCACTGGAGAAATCTAAAAGTAGAAAGAATTTAATTTATTATACTCTTTCAACAGTCAAAACAGATTATAATACATAAGTATTAAAAATCTTACTAAAATGATCAGGTGATCCCAGAGTTGAAAATACACAAGTCAAGAACTGAAGTCGAACTTGTACTTCGGCACTATGACTGTACCTATTAAAAAAAAAAAAAAAGTTAATCTTGGTTACACAAAAATGGTCACAAAGCCATCTGCTACGTTTGAAATATATACTGCTTAATTATAATAATCTCTATAACAAGTTACTTTCCTTTTCTTTTAAATTTATTTTTTCATTTTTTGGTACTGGTAATCAAACTCCAGATCTTCCACTTGCCAGTGCTGCTGAGCTGTAACTCCAGCCAAGACGTTATTTTCAATTTAAGATGAAAGTATGTAAGAACTCAACAGTAAAGCAAAAGAAATGCCTTAAAATTTATATTTCATGTTATCCCAAAGTGAAAATACTATCTTCTTTAAACCAGAAACATTAATAGTCTCCATAAGCCTAGTTCACAAAGAATACAGCTGATATAAAATTGGCATTTTAATTATTTGTATTCTAAATAAGAATTCATGTGGACAAAATTCAATGGTTACTATAAGAATTGATACAGAAGCTTGAATAGATCAGTTTACAATTGAGTTAGTTATTATTTTTGAAGGGCTAACATTTTGAGATATGTAGGTTAACCTGTTCATGAAGGAATACTGGAAACGAACATAAAGAGGTAGACAACAGCAAAACTGTGGCCAGCCTGACTGCTAGAAACAATTCTTTGGTATGGTTTTGGATAGAAAAAGAAGTCATTGAAGACTGGGGGAATAGGTTACAGAGGTGAATAACAAACAGGATTGCATTTCAAGATTGCTTAAGTGGCTCAGTATACTGAATGGTGCTTCTATGATATCAATATTCTAAGTGTAAGTACCTGAGCACATAAATTGGTGAAACTGAACAAATCATGAATTTTTGTCGATGATCAAAAGGCAGATTGTTGATGAATTTTTACACTTCTTTGCCAACATAAGACGTTTCTTTTTATTTTTTTTTTGCATTTTAGGAAAAGATCTATGAGGTATTCAGGGTCTCACTACTAGATCAGACTCAAAGCGATCCACCTGTTTACAGCCTCCCAAGAGTTGGGATTACAGGTGGTTGCCACCACACCCAGTGTCAGTTGCCATCTCAGAGGGCCTAGGGGCAGGGTCAGCATGGCAGGGCCAGGGATAGAACCCTGGGCCCCTGCGCCCGCTTGCAGGTGCTTTAATCTGCTGAGCTATTTGGCCAACCTAACAAGGCATTTCTGAATCACAGTCTACCTTGCCAAGTCTTTTTTAAATTGTATTTTTAATTAATCATTTACTTGTTTTGAGACAGGGTCATTATTTAGTCCAGGTTGGCCTTGAACTCACTATGTAACCCAGGCTGACCTCCTGCCTTAGCCTCCTGAGTGCTGGAACCACAGGCATGGGCCACCATAACTGGCTAAAGGGGTCTCTTAAATTCAGCTTCCTAAGTGGTGGCACACACTTGTAATCCTAGGAAGCAGAAGTCCTACCTGTGTTATATAGTGAGAACCTGTCTTAAGATAAAAAATAAAACAGTGCTGACTGTGGTGGCACACGTCTATAATCCCAGTACTGGAGCCTGAGACAGGAGGATCGTTGCAAATTTGAGACCAGCCTGGGCTACACAAAGTGAGCTGAAGGCCAGCCTGAACTGCATAGTGAGACCTTGCCTGGAGAGAGAGGAAGGAACGGGGAGAGAGGGAGAGAGGGAGAGAGGGAGAGAGA
>PVKA01027368.1:0-30620 GCA_004027165.1 Ctenomys sociabilis
GAATAGTGACCAAAATGAAAGAGATTGAGAAGGCTTACAAAAAGTACTGCGAAGATTTCGTGAAGATGATGAGCAAGTTAATAGAAAAAGACCCTTCCCTACAGATGCCTGTACTCTGTGCAATGAAGCAGCACCTACTTGAAATTGGAAATCATTGTGTAAAGCAATTTGAGAATTTCATTTCAGAGTATGATACTTGAACTCAGGATTTTGGACAGTATATTTAGAAGTCTTGAAAAAGTGGTCAGGCATATAAACGTTTAGAGATATTTTTAGACTGGGTAAATCCTGAATATATTGAATGTCCATGATGAAGAGAAATATGTTGACTTCGCAGTATCAAATAAACACCTAAATTGTATGTTTAAATGGTTTTCATTAGACTATTTTGCCCCTGTATACAATACTAATCTATATTCACCTTCCATCCCCAAAATTATGGTTCGTTAATTCCTAAATCTTTGAAGAAGCATTCACTGGTGGCAGGTCTCTGTACTTATTCATGTTGCTTGATCTCCCAAGTGTGAGATTTCTTTGGTTTCATGAGTGTAACTGTCATGCTGTAGATCATTCCACGTAGGTATTAGTAGTCTGTTTACATCTCGTAAAGTGATAGCATGTGATCATTTTTGAATTCTGAGTTATAATTTTTACTCCATTGTTGTTTTATTGTCTTAGACCTTATGAGGTTTAATATGCTAAAGTATATTATCATGATATTTTTGGTACTTTGGCCTCTTTAATGATATTTGTTTGAGAATAATTCTCACTCCATGATACAACAGCCCTTAAGATCTCTGAAACACATCAGAAGAAAATATTCCTTCTTAGTAAATGAATGTGGTTGTCCCTTCCCTTAAAATATTCCTAAAGCTCTGAACCCTAATGTACTAGTTTCTTGCAAAAGACTAAGAGAAGTAATCTAAGATGATAGGTATGCAGTATTTAAAAACTGTTTTGATCAAATGAAGAAGAAAATAAATATATGAGTACTTGGGATTATTTTCATAAACACATCCTCTCAACTAAAAGACTGGTAATAAAATGTATAGAATAAAAACATTTTCAGACTTCTTTTTTAGGGATACTTTGGAATCTGTGACTTATTTATTCTTGTGACTTTGAGGTGGAGTCTTTCCAAGGTGTTTGTGGAAAAAGCACAGAAAAATAGGAAGTAAATCAAGCCTGCAAACCTTATTCAGCAGTTTGGAGAAAGGGGAAATCGCACTTCATGAATGAGCCATCAAATAACAGGTTAGTTAATAATCTTAACCAAGACTATTGAGATAGTTCATTTCATAGTCATTTCCATCACTCCAATGATAGTGATGTGAGAGGTGAGAACAACAGATCTCCCTAAACATACCTCAGCCACCCTCAGTAACAAGGAGATCCTAAGATCCTCCAGTGATAAGAATAGCTGAATTCCTAGCAGGAAAGCTAGCCTCACAAGCTAATGCTGGATACAGAACAGTGCACCATCTTCCTCTCTAGATCCAGGAAGCAGTGTTTAATAGGGCAGAGATTCCCAAAAGTTAACTGTAACCATTCTCAGTGACAAGAAGTTTCTGAACTCCTTGGATGATGATAATGGTTGTGTTTATTTCATGAAAATCCTCATGAAAAACTTCTCCAGGTCCACCTCCAGAACCGCTTCTTGCTCTAAGTTCTCCTTTTTATGTTGTTGACAACAGTGCTCAGATGGGCCTCAAACTCAGTGCCATGCAGATTCAGTTCAGCCTAGTATTACAAGTTGACAACTAGTCATGAATTCCCCACATTATTATTTGCAGATGATATATTACTCTACGTAAAAGACCCCAAGAACCTCAGCAAAATGCTCCTTGATTTAATAACTTTGTATGGTACATTAACAGGATGCAAAATCAGCACTTCCACATCATAACATTCTCATACAAAAACAAAAAACCATCAAGAGAGAAATTAAATAAACTTGTCATAATAGAATCAAGAAAAAGGTAAAACTTATAAATCAGTCTAACAAGGGACGTGAAAGAAATTTACATTCAAAATATAATACCCATGCAAAAAAAGAGATTGAAGAGGAATTTTGAAAATGAAATGATAGAGTCAGGGAGGTAGCTCAGTAGAATAAGGTATTTCCAAGGAAAGGCAGGGTCTTGAGTTCAATCATCAGTATTGCAAAAATAAATAAATAAATAAATAAATAAATAAATAAATAAGAAGATAGTGTTTGTTTTTAGAAAGCTAGAAGAGAAAATGTTCACACTTCCAAAACTCTCCTATCAATTTAATGCCATTACAATGAAAACGACTCAAAGAACTAGAGAAAATTCACAAATGCATATGAACAAGAACAGAGCTAAAATTGGAAAAGGAATAGTGACCAAAAATGTAAGGCAGTTGACACACGGTCCCATAATTTAAATTATACTTAGATGCTACTATGATAAAATAGCAAGCTTCTGACACAACAATATCATGGGATGAAGAAGATTAATAGAAGAACAAAGGAACCTCCATATACACTTCGCTAACTTATGTTTGGAAAAGAGGCTATAGTTTTTCCATGGAAAAACTATAGCCTCTTTGTTTTCGTTCTTTAGTACCCGAGATCAAACTCAGGACCTTGCACTTGCCAGGCAGGCACTTACGCCTGTGAGCTATCTTTCTAGCCAAAAAATAGCATATGGACTAAACAGTGCTGATTAAACATGCTTTTGATATGCCAAAGATTAAACCTAAAACTAAATCTGTCATTATACATTAAAGAATAAAATGAGAAAAAGGAAAAAGAAAATGGATTTAAGATATAAATGTTAAAACAGAAACAAACTGCTGGAAGATAGAATATTTTAGTGTGCTTCTAACTGCTGGTAAACTTACTTACACCCTTCGTCCATTTACACATCTGTTGTGCAATATTCATGTTTGCACAGATTCTGAAATTCTTTCTATACTGCATTGTAGATTTATTCAAATATGACAACATGTATGGATTAATTTATTCCCTTGTACTTATTTTATCATGTTTTAAGTACTACACTCTGAGCAACTTTGGATAATATGTGCTGTTAAGAAAAAATTATGTCTTCTATTGTTGGATGAAGCACTGTAGATATATCTTCTAAACCAATTTATGTGAGATGTGTTTGTTTTTGTTAATATATGCTTTGTTTACTTATTTGTGTAAGTGAGTTAATGAAAACATCCACTATTTTGGATTCTTATTTTTGTAACTCATTATATACATGATTATTACTTTTATAAAAAAGATAGTGCATTTGATTTTGTTAGATATATATTTACAATTGCTATCTCTTTCAGTTAAATTGTTCCTTTTATCTGTATGTAGTGACCTAATACAGTTATTTGATAAATGTTTCCTTGATATCTAATTTCTCTGAAAATGGTATGTCTACTGATACTTGCCTTGTGTATTAGTAGGGATTTTGCTTTTTGCATGAAACATCATTTTCTACGTTTTCATGTCTGATCTGCATTTTTCTTTCCAGCTGAATTGTGTCTACTCTTGGTAGAATATAGCTTAGGTGTGTATATTGATTTATGCTTAAAATCTCACCCTTTCAATTGTATAATTAAGACCTTTTATTTTATGAGTTATTACAGATATGTAGTTTCTGTATCTTGGCATTGCATTATTATTTTATTGCTAATTAATTTATTTTCCTGTTTTGTTTAACTACCCTCCCAATTATGTGCTCTTTCCTTGCAAATTTCTGGATTTTTCTGAGATTATTTTCAGTGTTTTCTACAGAACAAGTTTAGGGTTTATATTCTTTGTAAGTCCTTTTCTCATGAAAAGTTTTTATTATTGCATCAATTTTTAAAAATTTATTTATTTTTTATTTTATTGAACTACAAATGTCAATCAGTTTCAAGACACCTTAACAATATAGATTCGATAAATTAATACATTGCAAACTGTTTTCATAATGTTTTGGTATTGTACAAGGTGCATATATGATATTACATTTACAGATATTATTTTAGCAGATATCTCTTATCAGTGAATTAAGAATGTAGCTACTTACTTATCTTATTTTTTTATACCTGAATTATATCAAAAATTCAACAATTATTTTCCTAGTGGATGACCGTAGTACTAGAAGCCGACATATTGTCCTGCCCAACCACCATTAGTGCAGATCTTGCCTCTCATAGAATTATGTAGAAGCACACCGTTATCTATCCCAACTGTACTGTCTATACACACACATCATGATTTTTTCTTTCTACACCCCTTCCTTTGTCAACACCTGTCAAAGGTGGGTGGAGGATACTAATCAGCTTTTCTTCTGGATGGTTAACAACCTAGGATCCCAAGTCAGTGTTGGAGGAATAAAAGAGCCACTAGGCCAGCCAACATTTTGGCCCTAGCCTTTCAAGGTCAGCGAAGACTCAGGACATAGGAGAACATGTATTACAACATCATGAAAGTCGGCAGAGCTCCAAATTTTCTGAACAAGGAGATTATGGAGCCACAGAGGAAAGAGATTTAAGTTCTATACTGTACCTGGGGAGAGTCACATGCAGAGAAAACTTTCTCTCAAGCTCTCACAGAGAGTAAACTGGTCAAGCATTGGCCGTGACTCATCCACAGAGATGACACAAAATACCTACAGAATAATGTACAGGACTACAAGATAAACCCTGAGAGGACTTCACTGACCACATAGGAAATATAAAGTTCATGTGTTGGTATATAAGTCTTGCTCTATCTAGGTCTTAACCATCCAGCAGAAAAATATAAAAATGAAGTATATATTGTGGGGCTATAATGTTAAGCTGAGCTGTAAATGACTATGGTCGACAATTTCTTTGAATAACTCACTATTGTTGTAGAATGCTGACTGTGTTGGATTGTAGTGTTGAGTTCAAGCACCTAAGTTAGTTTATTGCATCAATTTTATTTTATTTTTGAAATTTAAGAATTTTATTGAAAACTTGAAAAACCACTCAAATGAAACTCAAGGTAGACATTCAGACTTGAATAGAGCAATGCAGCTAATTAACACGAAAGATCTTGTAAAACTAACAATGATCTGGTAATAGAACTTTAGCACCTACAAAAGGACACAAAAAAAAATAATATAAGAACAATAGCTGCCAATGAAGCAGCAGGATACAGCACAAATAACATTAGAAGACTCTGCAGAAGTAGTAGAAGTAAATTTCCGAAGCAAGAGAAAAGAATGTGACATACAATTGAGTGAGCCATATGGAACTCAAAGTAGCCATAATCAAAATAAATCTACACCTAGACACAATAATCAAGAGCCAAGAAGATAAGAATGATAGGTCTTTCAGACATGGTTTCAATATTACACATTGATATCCTCAATGTAGTTGCTTAGTTCACAGATAGCAGCATGTATAGTTAGTTGGGATTTAGAATTCTACCAATTAACTGATAGTTTCAAAAACCTGATGGAGATTCTTTAGACCATTGCCTTAACCATCTCATTTATATAAATGTATGGTTTTTCCTCTGCCATGTTTCCTAGCTTTTGTCCTTGTTCTCCATTGTTTTTTTTTAAATTTTATTGAAGTGCAAATGTCAATCAGACAGTTTCAAGACACCTTAACAATACAGATTCGATAAATTAATACATTGCAAACTGTTTTCATAATGCTTTGGTATTGTATAAGTTGCATACATGATATTATATTTACAGATATTATTTTAGCAGATATCTCTTATCAGTGAATTAAGAATGTAGCTGCTTACTTATCTTATTTTTTTATACCTGAATTATATCAAAAATTCAACAATTATTTTCCTAGTGGATGACCGTAGTACTAGAAGCCGACATATTGTCCTGCCCAACCACCATTAGTGCAGATCTTGCCTCTCATAGAATTATGTAGAAGCACAGCGTTGTCTATCCCAACTGTACTGTCTATACACACACATCATAATTTTTTCTTTCTACACCCCTTCCTTTGTCTACACCTGTCAAAAGTGGGCACTCCAATGACATTCAACTAACTTAGGTGCTTGAACTCAACAGCACAATCCAACACAGCCCAGCATTCTACAAACATAGTGAGTTATTCAAAGAAATTGTCCACCATAGCCATTTACAGCTCAGCTTAATATTATGTCCCCGCAATGTATACTTGATTTTTATACTTTTCTGCTGGATGGTTAAGACCTAGACAGAGCAAGACTTATAAACCAACACATGAACCTTATATTTCCTATGTGGTCAGTGAAGTCCTCTCAGGGTTTATCTTGTAGTCCTGTACATTATTCAACATTTTGGTCCTAGCCTTTCAAGGTCAGCGAAGACTCAGGACATAGGAGAACCTGTACTGCAACATCATGAAACTCAGGTGAGCTCCAAATTTTCTGAACAAGGAGGTTGTGGAGCCACAGAGGAAAGAGATTGAAGTTCAAAGTGTGCCTGGGGAGATTCACATGAAGAGAAAACTCTCAAGCTCTCACAGAGAGCAAAGTGGTCAAGCATTGGCCGTGACTCATCGACATGGATGACACAGACAAAGGAACTATTGCATCAATTTTAAAAGATAATTTTGCTATGTATATTAATCTGGAGTCAAGTTGTGTTATTTTTATTTTTTATATATTTATTTTTTGGCAAAACAAGGGATTGAACTCAGGGCCTTGACAAATAACATTTTTCATTGCTCATGCTCAATAAATATTTTATATCACTTTTGTTATTGTTTCATTTTCAAAGTCTCTAACATTTTCTGAAAATGGAAATGTATATCTGGAGTAGTGCAGTCTTGTATAAATCGAAGAAATTTGTGTGATTGTAAGCTCTATTTACTAATTAAATCATGTATAATATATTTTACAACTACCTTGAGTTCACTGAACATATTATGCAAAATTTTTTCTCATTTAAATTATTTTAAACACGTACTTTTTCATGTCTTTGTTCATGCCTTCCTTATATTCACTGTTGGTGAAACTACTTAGCACTTGAGAGATTTTGTAGGTATTTTCTTTCCTTGATTTTTAGGTTTGTATAGTAGTTGTGTTGATAGTTGAGGATGGGTAAAAGTAGAAAACCACTACCATGACTATAGGAATCTTTGTAGTCTGTGTAGCTTCACTTGTGACATAATGTAGATATTTTTTATGTTTTGATATTTATATACCTCTCCAACTTTCCCCAAATTGGGGTCAGTCCTATTTATCTCATTTAAAAAACAGGTGTATTAATGTTTATATCAGCATCTAGGGAGCCAAACATTCATCAGCCTCAAACTATACAATATGTTCTAGCAGTTTCACTCTTTTTCAATGTACTGGAATAGTTGTAATATAATACTGTTCCCAAATGAGCTGCAATTTAGAGTAAGGAGAACGCCAAGAAATATAACAAATCAGTAGATGGGGGAAGACAAAAATGTAGTGACAAGTCAAAGAAAATGAATAAGACTTTTGACATTTTTATATCTGGAAAGGAAGGGTGGTGGAGAGAAGATTTCAGAGATAGTATGCAGATGTAAGGACTAGGAAATGAGGAAGTATAAGCTGTAAGAATGCCAGAATCTATTAACATTCTTGTGGAAAGCTTGCCCTTAAACCCTCTTTACAAACTCTTGACAGGCCAATGAGATACTATTTAAACTACTTATTAACTTTTATTTCAATTATACAGATATAATTATTTCTCACATTTAAAAAATTTGAAAGTAGAAAAAGTAAAGTAAAAAAGATGAGCATAACCATTGGCATAAAAAAATATTAAGGTACAGCATCATCTCAGCCTTATTTATACTATGCAGAATATTCATAGTGTTTTCTTCCCCCTGCTTTAGGAATGGAGAATCTATTATTTTTAGCAGTTGTGAGCTGTTGAGCTCTAACTTTCCATTGTTGACTACAGGAGGTTGAGTGTGTGTATACCTTTTGGGCTATTTTCCTAATTATGGCTTTCTCTTTCCCTTCCAAAGAGTGAAGGGCCCTGGGAATCGGGTTCACATGCTAAAGTTGCTTCTTGTTATCTTTTCCCAGAGTGTCCTCGGTTTCATGTGTGCTTTTATGGGTATGACTGTGGAATTTTCATTTTTTTTTATTTGTTACCCATTATCTATATCTGTATATGTAAGAATGCAATATGAGTGCTTATATTACTCCCTTTATATTACTGACACAACATACTTGACACCTGCAATGTAAAGGAAGAGAGATTACTTTCATATTATATTTAAGAAAATTCAGGGGGCCGGTCAAATAGCTCAGCGGTTGAAATAACCTTCATAGATAGACTCAGTGGCAGTGTTTGAATCCCAGCATGCCATGCCGGTGGTACATGCCTATAATTCCAGCGCTTGGGATGCTGAAAACCTGCTGAAGAGTAGTAGTCCAAGATACATAGTGAGACCCTGTACACCCTGTAGACCCTGTCCTCCAATAGAAAAAAAAGAGGTAATTTCAATCCAGAAATGCTATAGTGAAAGTAAGTGATGTAAACAAAAGATGCTCATATTATGGTGGACCAGAAGTACGGAGGTAAGGGAAGAGTAGGTGCAAGACTGCCCTCCTGTCACAGATCAAGTGACTCACATTCAACAATATTCTATCTTTTATTTTTATTTGTTTCCATAATTTTATTGAGAAACAAATGGCAATGAGCCAGTTTCAAAAGTGAATAAGAGGACAGTTTAAATAATTAATGCATTACATATGGTTGTCTTAGTGGTTATTCACTGTACAAGAGACAAAAATTACATCCTGTCCACAAACACTATTAGAATAAAATTTTAATTTCATTGAATTAATAGAAAGTAACTGCATGTCGATCCTAACTATTTTGGATATACAGGTACAAAATTGTCATTTGTTTGTGTGCCCTTTTTTGTTCAGTTTTCTCAGAGAAGGTGATTCTGGTTTCATTTAAATATTGTAAGTGCATGAATTCAGCAAAAAATTAAAATATAGTCCAGCAGACCTTAATAGTAGTGGGTTTTCAATAGGACTGACATGTCAGAAGTTGTTGACTTGAACCTTCTATACCCCAGCATATTTATATGGCTTGGATTTTTATGTATAGTTTTTATACTTTTCTGCTAGAATGGTAAGACCAAGATGAAGCTCAACCTATATAACAAGAAACAAAAATTTTGTATCTGATAAGGTCAGTCAAATTCCTTCAGGTTTTATGCTAAATCCTGTACCAATGTTTGTACATCCTTCATCCGTGTCGGCCATTTGGATGAGTCATGGACATTGCTTTACAAATTTGCTCTTTGTGAAAGACTGAGAGAATATGTTTGATCATGGCACTCTTCTTAGGCACACTCTAGATCATTGATCCCATTCCTCTCTGACTGTATAATCTCCTTCATTAGAAAATTTGAGACACAACTTAGTTACAGCTTGTTACAATAGAGGTCCACCTATGTCCTGAGTCTTCACTGAATTTGGTGGCTAGGCAAAAATGTTGGCTGTCCCTGTAGCCCTTCTTTTTCTCTGTATTTTGGTTTGCAAACTTAGGTTGTTAACCCTCCAGAAGAGAAGTTTTTATTATAATTACCATACAACACAGGCTGTTGAACTTATCTCCACTAACAGTTTTAATATCAAGCATTTTAGACATAACATGGAACAGGTATTGTCCATCAAGTATTGGTATGTTAAACTTTAATTTCCTACATAATATGAAGAAAAAAATAAAAAAGTAAATAAAAATTTAAAAATACGATTAAACATTCACATATTTATTAAATTTTATTTTATTTATTCATTTATTTATTTTATTGAACTACAAATATCCATCAGACAGTTTCAAGACACCTTAACAATACAGATTCGATAAATTAATACATTGCAAAATGTTTTCGTAATGTTTTGGTATTGTACAAGGTGCATACATGATATTATATTTACAGGTATTATTTTAGCAGATATCTTATCAGTGAATTTAGAGTGTAGCTGCTTACTTATCTTATTTTTTACACCCGAATTATATCAAAAATTCAATAATTATTTTCTTAGCGGATGACTGCAGTACTAGAAGCCGACATAATATCCTGTCCAACCACCATTAGTGCAGATCTTGCCTCTCATAGAATTATGTAGAAGCACAGTGTTATCTATCCCAACTGTACTGTCTATACACTCACATCATGATATTGTTTTTCTACACGCCTTCCTTTGTCTACACCTGTCAAAGGTGGGCACTCCATTGTCATTCAACTAACTTAGGTTCTTGAACTGGACACCACAATCCAACACAGTCCAGCATTCCACAACAGTAGTGCGTTATTCAAAGAAGTTGTAAATCATAGCCATTTACAGCTCAGCTTAATATTATGGCTTCACGATGTATACTTCATTTTTATACTTTTCTTCTGGATGGTTAAGACGTAGATAGATCAAGACTTATATAAAAACACATAAACTTTATGTTTCCTTTGTGGGCAGTGAAGTCCTCTCAGGGTTTATCTTGTAGTCCTGTAATTATTCTGTAGATCCTTTGTCTATGTCATCCATGTGGATGAGTCACGGCCAATGTTTGACCAGTATGCTCTCTGTGAGAGCTTCAGAGAAAGTTTTCTCTGCATGTGACTCTCCCCAGGCACATTGTCGAACTTCAATCTCTTTCTTCTGTGGCTCCATAATCTCCTTGTTCAGAAAATTTGGAGCTCAACTGAGTTTCATGATGTTGCAGTACAGGTTCTCCTATATCCTGAGTCTTCACTGAGCTTGAAAGGCTAGGGCCAAAATGTTGGCTGGCCTTGTGACTCTTCTGTTTCTCCAACTCTGACTTGTGAACTTAGGTTGTTAACCATCCAGAATAAAAGATGATTAGTATCCTGCAGCATATGCCATTCACTTTGCCTTATCTGACTCAATTGATTTTAGATGTTGTAAATTTCCTTTTGTATTTCTGCTTTTCGCTTCTTATACTAGGGAGACTATAAGCTATTTACACATGTGTGTCTGGTTTATTTCACTTATGAGTATATGTTCAAGTGGCATCCACTTCAGTATAAATGCTTCAAAATTATCATTCTTAATAGCTCAGTAATACTCCATTATATAGAAATACCACACCTTATTCAACCATTCCTCATGTGATGAACATCTTGGTTGTATCCAAGATTTTGCTATCACACATTGTGCTGCCATAAACATAGGTACACATATATCACTATGATACAATGTTTTCAGTTCCTTTGGGAAAATTCCCAGTAGGGGGAATAGCCAGCTTGACTGGGATTTCTAGTCCTACTCTTTGGAGGAGTCTCCTCACTGACCTCCACAATGGTTGTACCAGTCTACATTCCCACCAGCAGTGGAGAAGTGTTCCCTTTTCTCCACAACCTCTCCAACATTTGTTGTTGGTTGATTTCCTTATGATAGCCATTCTTTCTGGAGTGAGATGGTATCTCAGTGTTGTTTTTCTGTGCATTTCACGAATGGCTAGTGATGTGGAGCAGTTTTTCATATATTTATTCGCTTCTTTAATTTCGTCCTCTGAGAAGTGTGAATTCATCTCAGATGCCCATTTCTGAATTGGGTCTTTAAATTTGAGGGCCCTGTTATATCTTAGTTCTTTATATATTCTAGACAGTAGTCCTCTGTCTGATTGCTTATTAATTAGGGTTTTTTCAAAATTTTCGGTTGTCTTTTCACTCTGTTGACAAGTACTTTGACACGCAGAAGCTCCATAAGAAGCGTAGATCCCAGTTGTTGATTCTTTCAAGTACTTCCCGTGCGAATACATGTTTGTTCATGAACTGTTTACCTAACCCTATGTCTACAAGAGTTTCTCCTACTTTCTCTTCCAGGAGATTGAGTGTTTCTGTTTTAATGTTTAGATCTTTAATCCATTTTTACTGTAACTTAGTGCATGGTGAAAGAGCGGGGTCTAGTTTTAGTTTTCGGCATGTTGAAAGCCAAGTTTTACAGATCCATTTGTTAAAGAGGCTATCTTTCTTCCAGTGAGCTTGTGTAGCCACTTTGTTGAAGATAAGATGGCTGAGTATTTTCATAGTTGCCTCTGCATCTTCTAATCTATGCCACTGATCCTCAGGTCTATTTTGTTGCCAATACCCTGTTGATTTTATCACTGTGGCTTTGTGGTATAATTTCAACTGAGTAATTGTGTTGCCTCCTGCTTTGTCTTTATTGGCCAAGATTGCCTTTGCTATTCTAGGTCATTTATGATTCCAAATATATTTTAGGAATGATTTCTCTATATCTGGGATGTATGTTGGTGGCAGTTTGATAGGGATTGCATTAAATCTGTACAGCAATTTTGGAAGTATGGCCATCTTCACGATGTTGGTTCTTCCTATCCAGGAGCATGGAATATCTTTCCATTTTCTGAAAAGCTCTATAATCTCTTTTCTTAGGGTGTTGTAATTTTCCATGAAAAGGTCTTTGACATCCTTGGTTAAGTGCATCCCTAGGTATTTCATTTTCCGTGGTGCTATTGTAAAAGGTATTGTTTCTATTATTACCCTTTCAGTGTGCTTGTATCTGTATAGAGGAATCCTATTGACCTTTGAGTACTGACTTTGTATCCTGCTATGACACTGAATTCCTGTTACAGTTCTAGTAGTTTTTTGGTGGAATTTTTGGGGTCTTCCAAGTAAAGTATCATGTCGTCTGCAAATAGTGACAATTTAACTTCTTCTTTACCTACTCTTATTCCCTTTATTTCTCCCTCCTTTCTTATGGCTTTTGCTAAGTATTCCAAGACTATATTGAATAGGAGGGGCAATAGAGGTCATCCTTGTCTTGTACCTGATTGAAGACTAAAAGATTTCAGTTTTTCCCCATTTAGGACTATATGAGATTTTAGGACTATATGAGATTTAGGACTATATGAGATTATGATGAAATGTTTTCAGTTTCTTTGGGAAAATTCCCAGTAGGGGCATGGCAGACTTGGCTGGGATTTCTAGTCCTACTCTTCTGAGGAGTCTCCACACTGACCTCCAAAATGGTTGTACCAATTTGCATTCCCACCAGCAGTGGAGAAGTGTTCCCTTTTCCTCACAACCTCTTCAACATTTGTTGGTTGATTTCCTTAAGACAGCCCCTCTTTCTGGAGTGAGACGGTATCTCAGTGTTGTTTATATTTGCATTTCATGGATGACGAGCGATGTGGAGCATGTTTTCATATATTTATTCGCTTCTTTAATTTTGTGCTCTGAAAAGTGTATATTCATCTCAGATGCCCATTTCTGAATTGGGTCTTGAAATTTTAGGACCCTGTTGTACCATAGTTCTTTATATATTCTAGACAGTAGACCTCTGTCTGATTTCTTATTAGTTAGGATTTTTTCAAAATTTGTGTGTTGTCTTTTCACTCTGTTGAGTATTTCTTTTGACATGCAAAAGCTCCTTCAGAAGAGTTGTTCCCAGTTGTTGATTCTTTCAAGTGCTTCTCGTGCGAATATATGTTTGTTCATGAACCCTTTTCCTACCCCTATGTCTTCAAGAGTTCCTCCTACTTTCTCTTCCAGGAGATTGAGTGTTTCTGTTTTAATGTTTAGATCTTTAATCCATTTTGACTTTAACTTAGTGCATGGTGATACAGCTGGGTCAAGTTTTAGTTTTCGGTATTTAGAAAGCCAGGTTTTCCAGCACCATTTGTTAAAGAGGCTATCTTTCTTCCAGGGAGTTTGTTTAGCCCCTTTGTCTAAGATATGATGGCTGAGTGCTTTCATACATGTCTGTGCGTCTTCTCATCTATTCCACAGATCCTCAGGTCTATTTTGTTACCAATACCATGTTGATTTTATCACAGTGGCTTTGCAGTATAATTTCAACTGAGGAATTGTGTTGCCTCCTGCCTTGTCTTTATTGGCCAAGATTAACTTTGCTATTCTAGGTCATTTGTGGTTCCAAATAAATTTTAGGAATGAGTTCTCCAGGTCTGGGGGGTATGTTGGTGGCAGTTTGATTGGGGTTGCATTAAATCTGTATAGAAATTTTGGGAGCATGGCCATTTTCATGATGTTGGTTCTTCCTATCCAGGAACATGGAATATCTTTCCATTTTCTGAAATCCTCCATAATCTCTTTTCTCAGGGTGTTGTAATTTTCCATGAAAAGATTTTTGACTTCCTTGGTTAAGTGAATCCCAAGGTATTTCATTTTCCGCGGTGCTATTTAAAAAGGTATTGTTTCTATTATTTCCCTATCAGTATGCTTGGTATCTGTATAGAGTAATGCTATTGACTTTTGAGTACTGATTTTGTATCCTCCTATGCTACTGAATTTCCCTACCAATTTTAGTAGTTTCTTAGTGGAATTTTTGGGGTCTTCCAAGTAAAGTATCATGTCTTCTGCAAATAGTGATAATTTAACTTCTTCTTTACCTATTCTTATTCCCTTTATTTCTCCCTCTTTTCTAATGGCTGTTGCTGAGGATTCCAAATCTGTATTGAATAGGAGGGGTGATAGAGGACATGCTTGTCTTGTACCTGATTTAAGAGTAAAAGATTTCAGTTTTTCCCCATTTAGGATTATATGAGATTTTAGGTTGTCACAGATGGCTTTTATCAAGTTAAGTCATCCTATTCCAATTATCTAAAAGCCTTGTACATGAATGAGTGTTGGACTTTGTCAAAAGCTTTCTGTACATCAGTTGAGGTGATCATGTGGTTTTTAGATTTCAGTCTATTAATATAGTGTATTACATTTATAGATTTTCGAATATTGAACCATTCTTGCCCTCTTCGGATGAATCCTACCTGGTCATGGTGTACGATCTTCTTGATGACTAGCTGTATTCTATTACCAGTATTTTGTTGAGTATTTTTGCATCTGTGTTCATTAAGGAGATTGGCCTGTAGTTCTCCTTTTTGGTTGTGTCTTTCCCTGGTTTTGGAATCAGTATTATACTTGCCTCCAGAAATGATTTTGGCAGGACTATTTCCTTTTCAAGTTCATTGAACAGTTTGTGGAGTGTGGGGATTATATCTTCTATAAATTTCTTGTAGAATTCAGCTGTGAATCCATCAGGACCTGGATTTTCCTTTATCGGTAGGCTTTTTGTTACGTTTCATAATTCGTTGGCTATCATCGGCATATTGAGAGTTGTTATATCTTCTTGATTCAGTTTTGGTAGTTTTTTACTTTCAAGGAATCTGTTCATTTTTTCTGTGTCTTCTATTCTGTGTGCATAATGATTCTCAAGGTAACTATTAAAAATCTTCTGAATTTCCACTGGGCCTGTGGTAATTTCACCCTTTTCATTCCTTATGGCTTGTACTTGAATTTTCTTTTGCCTCTTTTTGATGAGGATGGCAAGAGGCCTATCTACTTTATTTAGTTTTTCAAAGAACCAACTTTTTGATTTGTGGATTCTTTGAACTGTTTTTTCATCTCTTTGAATTAATTTCTGCTCTAATCTTTATGATTTCTGCCTTTCTTTGCGCTCTGGGTTTTGTTTGCTCTTCTTTTTCTAGTTGTTGGATGTGTAACATTAGGCTGCTAATTTGTTCCCTTTCTGTTTTCGTAATGTGTGAGTTCATAGCTATTATTTTCCCTCTAAAAACTGCTTTCATGGCATCCGATAAATTGATTTAAGTTGTACTTGAATTTTAATTGAATTTTAGATATTGTTGAATTTCTTGTTGAGTTTCTTCTGAAACCCATTGATTGCTGCGTAAGGTTCTGTTTAGTTTCCATGACATTTGTGGGTTTTTCGGGTTTCTTTTGTTACTTATTTCCAGTTTCCTTTCAATGTCATCAGATAGTATGCATAGAATAATTCCTATTTTCTTGCCAATACTTAGGCATCACCTCTGGATTAGTATGTGGTCTATTTTGGAAAATGACCCACGTACAGCTGAAAAAAATGTGTATTCAGCTGTGCTTGGGTGGAACGCTCTGTATATGTCCACCACGTTCATTTTTTCCAACCTCTGGTTCAGTTCTGCTACTTCATTGCTAATTTTCTATCTAGTTGACCTGTCTTTTTGAGATAATGTTGTGTTAAGTTCCCCTGTTAAGATTGTGTTCTTGGATATTAAGGTTTTCATGTCCCTTAAGATTTGATTTGCATATTTGAGTGCTCCTGTGTTTGGTGCATGGACATTTTTGAGTGTTACTTCTTGCACTTGAATTTTTCCCCTGACCAATGTATAGTGGCCTTCTCTGTGTCATTTGATCATTCCTGCTTTGAAGTTGAGACTGTCTGAGAACAGAATTGCTACTCCTGCTATTGTCTGTGTTGCTGAATCATGTAGTATTGTTTTCTATCTCTTGACTTTGAGCCTATGAATGTCCTATTGAGTTACGTGTGTTTCCTGTACACAGCATATTGTTGGATTTTGTTTCCTATTCCAATGTGCCAGTCTATTTCTCTTAATTGGAGAATGAGTCTGTTGACATTGACAGTTATAATTGAAATGTGCTGACTTATGGTTGTCATGATATTTACCTGGTGTTGTTTAATCCTTTGTAACCTGTGTTTAATTGACTGTCCTGTTTAGTGGGTTCCTTCCATTCTCATTCATGGAGTTCTTGTCATTGTGATCTCTCTCTCGAGTATCTTTCAGCAGCATGTGAAGTGCTGGCTTTGTCATCATGAAATTCTTTAGTTGTTCTTTGTCGTGGAAGTATTTCACTTCTCCATCAAACTTGAGAGTTTTGCAAGGTATAATAATCTGGGCTGGAATTTTTTTGTCGTGTAGGACTTGAAGAACTCTGCTCCATATTCTCCTTGCGTTCATTTTTTGTGTGGGGAAGTCGGCTGTAATTCTGATGGGTTTTCCATTGAATGTGAGCTCCTTCTTCTCTCTCGCAGGTTTCAGTATACTATTTTTGTGTTGGATTTCTGGGATCTTAACTATTATATGTCTCAGTATATTTCTACTTGGGTTGAGGTTATTTGGTGTTCTGTATGCTTTGGTGATCTGGATGTTGGATTGTTTCCTCAAATTTGGGAAGTTTTCTGTGATTATTTCTCCCCAAATTCTTTTTAAGTCATTTGTATTGAATCCTTCATTCTCGTTGATACCAATTATTCTCACATTGCTCTGCCTGCCATCATCTTGCAGGTGATGGATTATTTTTTCTTGCATTCTCGGTGTTTTTAAGAGATCCTTTCTTCCCTTTTCACTAGCTACTCCCCATCTTCAAGATCTGAAACTCTGTCTTCGCTTTCACTCAGACGGTTTTGTAGACTTCTGATTGGTATTTTTAGTTCCTCTGTATCTCTTTGACTGTGGTTCATGTGTTCTATTTCTTTTTTGTATTGTTCATTCAAGGGATCCATCATATTTCTGATCTCAATTTTTTTATCCATGTCTTCTTTAGAGGTAGTTATTAATTCTTTTTCTGCTGTGTTTCTTCCAATTTGGTTTCCCCTGTATATTTCTGGGATTGTTTCTGTATTTAGGATGCTATGACTTCAAAAGTTCTTTTTTGATTTCAGAACTTATTTGTGCTTTGAATTCCTAATGATCTTTCTGCTGTTGTTTCTTTGCTTCTGATGCTTTTAGTTCATGTATTTCATCTGGAATAGTACTCTCTGCACTTGTTCTGGGTGAGCATTGTTTTTTCACCCAATGTTTCTGGAATTCATTCTTTTTTTCAGATACTATGTATTCACATATTTCTTTTTTTATTTGGGGAATTACTTGTTGTTTTATTTCCTCTATAGCTTTCTGCTATTTTTCCTTTGCTGCTGTATCTGTTAATTCATTTCTTGCAGCTGAGCTAGTGTCCTCTGCCCTTCCTGATGGACTCGACATCTGGGATTGTATTTTTCCCCTTCTCTTTGTCATTTTGTATGGCACTGCCCTTTGACCTTTGGTGTAGAGCTTTGGTGCAGCTATAACCTTAGTTTGCTATGAGATTTGCATGCCAGTGTATTAAGTTTGAGATATTCGAGGTATGCTTATTCTGGATCTAGCTGTTGTGTTCAGTTTCTTTTTTGCTGCAGCTCATTGGTTCCCCTCTGTTGGTTCCGAGGGTCAGCCCTCCTGTGTGAGGCAGGTTGTTCCCCAGTTGTGTGGACCTGGGCTTTGGTGGGTCTTCTGGACTCACAAAACGATAGTGGATGGTCTTATTCACTGCGTAGGCTCTACTGAGTCGGCCAGCCTTTACTGGGTCCGGGTCTACAGGCTATAACCCGAGAAGGCTGGGAAAAGTTCCTCTGGTGCAGTGGGCCTGGAGCCCTCACTCACAGGCCAGGCTGTGCTGGGTTTCAGTCCATGGCGTGGGACCGAGAATTGCTAAGAAATGTCCCTCTGGCGTGGCAGGCTTGGACTTCTCACTCCCGGCCTATCTGCACTGGGTCTGGGGCTGTGGGATGGGAGCAGTAATCACCTAGAAAAGTTTCTCTGGCATAGTGTGCCTGGAGCTCTCACCTGGCCACGTGGGGTGGGGGGGGCAGGGCATCCCTGGGAAATGTGTCTCTCACAGAGGTCCTGGAGTTCTACACTCACTGAACTTTGCTGCCCAGAGAGTCGAGGAAATTCCCACTTGTTCAGTGGGCTTTAGGACAGGGGATCTGGGGAGGTGTTGGTGAGTGGGTCCTGAGGTTTCAGGCCAGTCTCTGGCTTAGAGGGCTTGGGGGCAGGGATCTGGTAGTGCACATGGGAAGAAGCCATTGGCTCTCCCTCAGACTCACCACACTCTCACTGATCTGTGAAGCCTGGTGAGTCATACAAATTCCCACTCGCTGGGAGAGCTTGGCGTGGGATCCAGGAGGCCGCTGAAGTATGCTGCTGTCTCAGGCCAGTCTCTGGCTGGGTGGCATGGGTAGGATCAAGTAGGCTGCTGGCATGGGTCTGTCTGTCTGGGGAGGTCTCTGGGGCTGGGCTGGCGTCGGCGGGATCGAGGAGGATGGCTGAGTCAGTCACGCTGTCTCTGGCTGGTCTCTGGGGCTGGGCGGGTGCGGGCGGGATCAAGGAGAATGGCTGTTGTTTTTTTCAGTACAGGGGATTGAACTCAGGACCTTGGCTTGCCAGGCAAGTCCTTACTCCACTGAGCTATCTCCCTGGCCCCCTATGGTATGATGTTTTCAGTTCATTTGGAAAACCATTTCTAATGTCTTATCAATTATTCTTATATTCTCTTTAAAACAATTTTTTGTACTTTTTTTTAGGGAAAGGTCTGCAATGTGTCACTAGTAAATCAGATTCCTAGTGATCCACCTGTTTAGAGCCTCACAATAGCTGGGATTATAGGTACCACACCTAGTCTCAACTGCCATCTCAGGGGGACCAGGGGTGTGGGTCTTATGGCAGGGCTGGGGACTAGATACACAGCCCCTGCGCCTGTTTGCAGGTGCTTTAATCCTGTGAGCTATTTATCTGACCCGTAAAATAATTTTTTAAAAAGGTAAAAAAGACTCAAAAGATTGTTTTTTGAAAGCAAGTATTTTCAATTATTTATCTAATCATACATTACTATGTTTATACATTACTGTATCTTTTAATATGAGCAATAAATTTAATAAAAAATGTACTATGACAACCATTGGTAATTTGGTATTCTTGTTTTAAAAATACATATGTATTGTTGTTTATTACTATTTCTGTTTTGTTTCTCCTATTTACTCTTTATCTTGTTTTTACACTTAAAAATTCAATTAAATTAAATTAAAGATAAAAAGTGAAAATTTGAAAATTAAATGCTAGCATTAAAATATATCATAGCTTCTTTTAAATTATAGTGTTGCTGCTTTCAAAGGTAAACAGAGTATAAATAATTTTAATATATGCTTTAAGCATAGTTGAAAAATCTTTAAGAAAGTCCATATTAACCTGACAAAGAATGTGTGCTACAATCTTCCATTTCTATTAACTTTTATATAGGGGGTAACATAGTTTTAACTAGCAATTACAAACCTTTACAGAATCTTCAGATTTTGAAAACTGTCTCAGTAAACATTATGACATGATATACATATGCAAATTAATGAAATGCTTTTGCTAAAACCTCCATAAAGCTATCTCCTGCCTCTGTCTTCTCCCCAGTGTAATGTGTTTACCTAGAATGGATAGAATGAGTTGGTTAATGTGTTATATGTAGATATACTTCAAGAAGGACAAATAGTAAATAGTAAACAATGCAAAACAATCTCACTTTTCTTATACTTTAGTAAGTATGCTTTAATTCAATGTTTCTGTACTAGCGATTGCATATGTTAGTCCCTTATGTGGGCAAGAAAGCATTCTGCACGCAATTAACACAAGACTCTCAGTAGAGAAAGTCTTTGGTGCTCCACAATTTGCTTAATAATGTTGGCAGGCTGAGTTTGGGAAGGCAAAAGAATTATTATGGAAAGGAAATTTATTTGTTTTCATCAAATCCCCCCAAATCTTCTTTATATTCCAGTCAGAAACACAAAATGAATATAGATTAATTACAGTATTATGACAATGATAACATTTAAAATATAACTTGAAGAATGTTGCACATGTGTATCATTCCATTTACTTCAAGGTAATGTTTCTATTTGTAGTCTGTGCACCTTCAAGTAGATCCCATTTAGAAAGAAGCAGAATAAGCAATATATATATATATATATATATATATATATATATATATATATATATAATTAGATCAAATCTATTTACTTTATGAAAAAACAGCAATTTCTAATCTTTCATATCTGAAAACACAAATATCTCAACAAAGAGAATCTGTGTACTCATTTGCTTCTCTTTATAGAGGAGGTTTACTTTTACTTTTTGTTTTTGGTGCCACATACTGAACCCAGGGCTTCCAGCTTGCTAGGCAAGCATTCTACCACTGAGACAAATCTCCAGTCCCAGTAGATTTTTTTTTTCGTGGAACAGGGGATTGAATTCAGGCCCTTGAACTTGCCAGGGAAATGCTTATTCCACTGAACCATCACCCTGGCTCCTCATTTGCTCCTCTTTATAGAATTTGCAATACTGAGAAATTTAGATATCTATCTATAAGAGGAACTGAATATTGAAAATCCAACCGATGGGAAGAAAAAGAAGCTCTAAAATTGTAATGTGAATTTAAGGAAAACTAGGGACTTTTTTTAATTAATAGAACAACTTAGGTTTTGTCACATTTTTCTTTTATATAACATTTTTATAGAATTCTCATAAGAGCTCTGAAATTGTCATTTTTAAATTCATAACATTTCAAAACTGAAAACTATATAAATTTAAATTTTGTCATTTTTTCACATTAAAGGTAAAAAAACAATTACTCAGTGATTGAGAAAAGAAATTTAGGTTAAAAAGAGGTAAAGCTGAAGCTTTGACCATAGCATAATGGTCTAGTTCCTTCTGTGTTATTCTTGAAGTGTGTAAACTTTTATGGGCAAATCATCCAAATCCCTAGGTTTTCAGTTTTATCTATCATAAAATATGAGATATATTACCTAGTTCATAAAGTTGTGTAGTACTTGACAACCATGCACAAAGTATTTGGCACATAGTAAGTATACAACCAAAAATAATCCTTTTCTTTTTATAAAAGCATTTGACTTTGTGTTACCACGTGTCTACAGTACTTAATGATTTCACTAATTGTGCAGGTTGGTATATATAGATAACACATCTAAAGATTTTTACATCCCTTTTTGCACCTTATATCTACTCTCTCAGTCCTTTCTAATCATAAGAGATATCGTTCCATAATTCATGTTATCCACCTTGTATTTTGTTATATGCTTTATTTATTTCTCATGCATTATTTAAGCTGGTGTGTCTGATCTATTTCACTTGGTTTTATGCTTTCACTTTAAATCTATTTTCCTAAACTGACTCAATTTTATTCATCTTTATAGCAGAGTAATTTGCTTATGTATGGATAGCAAATTTTATTTATCATTTCATTTTTAATTGAAATGAGACACTTCCAATATTCACCTATTATGAACTATGCTGTCAAGAACATGGGTAAACATGTATCATTGTTTGTGGTGCTTCAAAACTTTTGGGAAAATTCCTAGAAGGAGAACGCTTGGTCAAAAGCAATTTCTATTTTTAGTTTTGTTAGAAATTCACATAATAATTTCCATAGCAGTTGTAGCAGCTTACATTACCTTTAAAAGTGAAGAAGCATGTCTTTATTCCTGTGGCTTCACCTGTATTTGTTTTTTCTTGATTTCTAGATGATAACCACTTTTTCTGAGGTAAGATGGAATCTCAATACTGTTTTAATTTGGATTTCTCTCCTGAAGAGTGATGTTGAAATATTTCTTTTATTTCTTGGCCATTTGTATTTCTTTATCTGAAAAGGATCTGATACTTTCAGTTGTACATTTTTTATTGTGATTTTATGTTGAGAGGATTATTTCATACATATTTTAGGTATTCTTGATTATTAGCCCTTTGTGGTATAGCTGACTTTTTTCAATTTTATGATCTGTTTCTTTATTCTGTGGCTTCTGTCATTTGCCATATAGAAATTTTAATATGACTTATCCCATTTCCTTAATCACTGTGTTATTTGTGGTATGATTCTATTTTTTTTAGAAAATCCTAGCAGTTCCAGTAAGTTTAGGATTTCTGCTTTAATATTTACAATTTTATTTGATTTTTTTATTTTAGTTTGGTAAATAGTGAGAGATATGGAAATAACCTTAATAATCTGAATTTGTGTTATTTCCCATGCACCATTCGTTGAACAGGTTATTCTTTTCTCCAGTATATATTTTTGTATCCTTTGTCAAAGATCTGATGGCTTAACATGTCTATGGTTGTTTTGCTGTCATCTGTAAGTCCACTTAACCAAATATTGGTTTTGATGTGAGTACCATCCTGTTTTCATCACTGTTTGAGATTGGACACTGATGTGAGACAGGAAGGTAGCATGTGGTAAAGCTGTTTGGAATAGTTTTATGACCAAATTTCAGGTTACATACACCAAATATTTCGGAAGACTCTGAATGTAGACAGCTCATGAGAATTCATGATGTATGAACTGGACAAATAGCACAGATACAATGAGTACCTCAATGTTGTGGTTTTCCTCATCATAGCACAACCTGTGTTTACTGAGTTATAATCTGTTTAAATTAATTTTATTGATAAAGAAATAGCAACTAGAGGCACTGGGGATATAGTTCAGTGGCATAAGTACCTGTTTGGCAAGCCCAAGGTCTTGAGTTCAAATCCTGGTACTACAAACACAAACAACAAGAAATATCAATTAGACAGTTTCAAAACAGGTGAGTAATAATAATTAATACATTTGCATATTTTTCTCTTCTTAGTAGTTATTCATAGTACAAGATGCAGACATGATATCTTATCTAAACACTATAAATTCAAATCTTTCTTCTCATTGAACTAAGAGAAAGTAGTTGTATATCTATCCTAACTAATTTTTATATACAGATATATATTTTTTTCACTACGAAATGTTACTTCATTTATATCCCCTTTTCTGTTTAGTTTTGTCAGAGATGGGTATTCCATTGCCATTCAAATACTGTAGGTGCATTAATTCACCAAAATAATCCAATATAGTCTAGTAGAGAATAATAATAGTGGGTTATTTGCATAACTGGCAATGTCAGAAGTTGTTGACTTAAGACTTTTATAGCTCAACATATTAATATGGTTTTACATTTTATACCTTATGTTTAGACTTTAATCCAGCTAACCCCCTACTGGGAATTTTTCCAAAGGAACGGAAAACATCATATCATAATGATATACGTGCTCCTATGTTTATAGCAAACAGCATAATTTGTGACATGGGGTAATAATTTTATGTTTTCCTCTCTTTTACATGGCCCAAGATCTAATAACCAGTTTCACCTTTACCCTTCATTTTTTAAATAAACTTTGCTGCAGTTTTTCCTTGTCTTCTTCAATTGTTTGGTTATAGTGATAAGAACCTGGAAACCAAAAGTGAAGCACCCCAGAAACCCAGTAACTACTTTGTACTGTAACTTGTATTAGTGGATTGTGGTGCCTCTTTCTTTGTTCTTATTGCTGAAATTTATTTTTACTATTCTGGATCCCTTCTGACTCCATATCACATTTCAGGATTTTTATACCTCTGTGAGAAATGCTCTTGGTATTTTGATGTTTGGGTTTACATTAAATAAATGGAAAGGATGCTATAGATTTCAAGGATACAAAGAGTCCACTATAGCATGTTTCTCACAGGTTCAACACAACTGCATTGAATTTATATATCAGTTTTTTATGTATGACTATTTTTATATTTGTGCTTTGTATACAGGTATAGGAGATGTTTTCCCATTTTTTCATGTCCACTTCATTCGTTTTTAAGTACTGCCTTATTTGTTGCAGAGTTACTTCATTTCCTTGGTTTGGTTATTATCAAAGTATGTGATTTTTCTTGATGTTATTGTGAATGGTATTTTCTCATTTAGTTTGAGGTGGATTGACTGTTGGTATGCAGGAGTGTGGTAGATTATTTGGGTTGATTTCATATTACTGAATTTGGTAATTATTTTTAGAAAAATTTTGGTGAAATATTTTGCATCTGGATTATACAATTTATTATTTGTTTTCTGAATTTGTATTTATTTATTGGATACAGAGTCTCACTACACAGCTCAAACCTATAGTGATCCTTTTGTCTCTGCCTCCATATGCTGAGATTACAGACATGCACCACTATGCCCAGTTTCTGAGTTTTCCCAGGATTCTGGGGCTAGCAAAGCACGTAGTACTGGGGATTGAACGAGGGTCTTTCTGCTGGCCAGGCAGGCACTCAGAGCACTGAGCTATCTCCCTAGTCAAGATCACACTATTTGTATATCATGATAATTTAGCTTATATTTATAACAAAATGCTTTCACTTCTTACTCTTGCCTGATACTTATAATGTTCCAAAGACAACATTAAGCATGAATAGTGATAACAGCCTTGACTTGTTTCATGCTTTCCCAGGGAAAGTTTCACTGTTCTCTAATAAATGGTTTTATTAGAGGTAAAGTCCTTCTATATTGATTTTTTTCAGGATTAATTTTAACAAAAATATATAGTGGATTTTTTTCAAACAATTTTTTACTTTTCATACATTTACATGATGGTGACCCTTTTACTTTTTTTTTATATAGGAGATTTATTTCTTTTTATACTTTAAAATATTTATAAGTTTTGCGGTTTATTATCATCTTGGGAGTGTTGTATATAAAACAGATTATTATCCCCTTCTTGTTCCCTCCCAGCCCTCTCCTCTGCTGGTTTTCTTATTACCCCTTTATCACATTTGTGATTATTTTGCTTAGCTTATGTTTTGGCATATAGTGTTTACATTACTTGGGGTTATTAAATTCTTATATATGGTGTAACTTTATTCTTATTTTTCCTTCCTTTACTCCTGACCCCTAGACATTGTCCCCTTGGATTGTTGCTCCACTAAAAGAGATCCATGTCAATATCTTATTATTTTCTTTGCCTCATCCAAAAAAGAGATATTGTATGGCATTTGAGTTTAAGTGTGATTTATTTTACTTAACATTATGCTTTCCATGTACATCCATTTTCTGACAAATGTTATTATTTATATCTGAATAGGATCCTGTATATAGATGCATAGATACATCACATTTTTAATCTAGTCAACTGTTGATGTATGTTTAAGTTCCTTCCAGAATTTGGCTATCATTAATTGTGCTGCTATAACATTAATATTAAAATATTTCTGTTCTATTATAACATAAGTACTTTGGGGAAGATATTTAGCAAGATAATATCTGAGTCTAATTTCAGTTCTTCAAGAAATCTCCATAGTGATTACTATAATGATTGCACTAGTTTGCATTTCTCTGAATAATGAAAGAGATTCATTTTCACAACAGTCATGCATTATTTGTTATTGTTTGATTTTGTAATGATTGCAATTCTTTCCAGAGTAAGATAGAGTCTTACAGTTGTTTGAATTTACATTTCTGTAATGATCAGAGATGTTGAATCTTTTGCACATATTGTTTTACAAAATCATTTCCTACACATATGTTTTCACGTACTTTTACCTTAACACCCAACACAGTTAATGACAAACCAATAGCTATCATTATTCTAAATTAAGAAGAACTAAAACACTCTCCCTAGAATTAAGAATGAAGTAAGGAGGACCACGGTCACTTCTATTGAAGATATTATTTGAAACATTAGCCCAAGCAACTAGACAAAAGAGAGGAATAAAAGGGATACATATAGGAAATAAAAAGCCAAATTATGAATATTTTCAGATAACATGATATTATACACAGAAGAACTAAACAATTCCACAAAAAACTCTCTTAGAAACAATAATTAACTTCAGCAACTTCCAAATGTTGTAACCTCCAACAGCTCTAATATTTCTATTTTAATGTTTAAATGTTTGATAACATCTGATGCTAATTTAGTATATGATGATGGATAAGGGTTTAGTTTGATACTTCTTAGTACTTCTGCAGATAACCAGTTTTCAAGGTATCAATTGTTGAAAAGGTTTTCTTTTCTCAGACATAGACATTTGACTTCTTTGTCAAAGATCAGATAGATGAATGAATCTCAGGCTACTTCTGTATCATCTTTTCTTTTCCAATGACCCACTACCAGTTTTTTCTTAATGCATTGTCATGCCATTTTTGCCACTTTTGCTTTTAGTACAGCTTGAAGTTAGGTATTGTACTGCTACCTACTTTTCACTTATTGCTCAAAATTATTTTTGCCATACTGGTTCCACGTAAATTTACTTAGCATGAATTGAATCTAATGGCTATGCCTCTCCTATTTTTGAAAAAAAGTGTTCAGCAGTTATTTATACAATCAGTTATCAAAAAGTCTAGGAAGTTGGGGGATCAGGTAATGTAGAGGGGGACAGAAAGCAAATAAAAGAAAAAAAGAAACCATTTGCACTGTGAAACAGGAAGGAAGAAATAAGAGGGGCACAAAACACCTTGCTGATGGTAAGGGTTTGTTTTCATATTAATAGAGAAGGATAACAGGAAAAACTATACAAAATTAGCAGTGAGAAATGGGGATTGTAAGAGATTTTATGGTTGATATAAATATTAGAGAAAAAAATTAAATGAGACAACTTAAGATTTCAAGATAATGAAAAAGTAAAATTGAAAATGCATAACACACAGAAGAAGTCAAGCAAAGTAATATGAATAAAAAAGTAAGAGGATATATGCACGAACATAGAAAAATTCCCATAATTTTAATCTCTCTTGGGAAGCAAAAACAAAAGAAATGTGAGAATAGGCAAAGCTGGGCTGGCCAGATAGCTCAGCAGACTAAAGTACCTGCATAGGCAGGCACAGGGAGTAGAGTTTGATTCCTCTTATGCCATACCAGCCCCATCCCAGTGGTGCACTGAGTTAGATTGAGACCAGGCATGGTGGCAGGCACCTATAATCCCAGAGCTGAAATCAGGAGGATCACTATGAGTTCAATCTATGTAGTATGGCCCTATAGACCCTGTACTAAATATATAAAAAAGAATGGGCAAAGTGATGATACACAGACATACTCATAAAAGAGAATAATGAAAAATAATGGGAGAAAAGTGTAAAGAAATGTACAAAACGAGGAAAACAGCAAAGGGCTAAAAAGAAAAAGAATAGAAGTACAATAAAAATTAATACACTTAGCAAGTGTAGTAGTATATCCCTGTAATCCCAGAGTATGAGAAGCTGAAATAGGAAGATCGCTTCAAGTTCCAGGCCACCAGAAGCTAAAACAGTTAGTTGAAGGCCAGTATGAACTGCTTTTGTGAAACCTGTCTTTTTTGTTTTTGCAATACAGTGGATTGAACTCAGGACCCTCCACTTGCCAGGCAAGTGACTGTTTTACTGAGCTATCTCCCCAGCCCCTGTGAAACCTGTCTTTAAAAAGAGAAACAAAAATGGGATAAAATAATGAATGGTAAAACAAATTATTCAATTGTTTTGGTAATGTGGTTTCTTTCCTCAGGTGCATAATGTTTGCACAGGATATCCTGTCTGTTTCTTGTACTATGGATGACCACTAAGAAGAGAACAATGTAAAAAGTATTAATTATTGAAATTATACTATAATTCAGCTTTAAAAAAGATAGATATACAGCTACATTCTCTTAATACAATGAATAGAGGGATCTGCTCTAATAGTGTTTGTAAATAGAATATCATGTCTACACCTTGTACAACAAATAACCACAAAGAAAACAATATGTCCCAGCCCCTGAGACCGGCCAGAGACAGCGCGGGCGACTCCGCCGTCCTGCTCCATCCCGCCCGCCCCCGCCCAGCCCCTGAGACCAGACAGAGACAGCGTGGCCCACTCCGCCATCCTGCTCCATCCCGCCCGCCTCCGCCCAGCCCCTGAGAACGGACAGAGACAGCGCAGCCGACTCCGCCATCCTGCTCCATCCTGTCCACGCTTGCCCAGCCCCAGAGACCAGCCTGAGACTGTGGCTGACTCCAGCTGCCTCCTGGATCCCGCGCCAAGCTCTCCCAGCGAGAGCGAATTTACAGGACTCACCAGGCTTCCCAGATCAGTGAGAGGGTGGTGAGTCTGAGGGAGAGCCTTTGGCTTCTTCCCACACGCGCTACGCGGATCCCTGTCCCCAACCCCACCAAGCCAGTGACTGGCCTGAAACCTCAGGTCCCACTCACCAACACCTCCCCGGAACCCCTGACCTAAAGCCCACTGATTGAGTGGAAATTTCCCCGATTCTCTGGGCATCAAAGGTCAGTGAGTGTAGAACCTCAGGCCTGTCGTGCTTGAGATACATTTCCCAGTGATTAAGCTGCCCGTCACCTCACGTGGCCCAGTGACAGCTCCAAGCACACTGTGCCAGAGAAACACTTCCAGGTGATTACAGGTGATTACTGGTCCCACCCCACAGCCCCAGACCAGTGCAGGTCGGCCTGGAGTGAGAACTCCTAGCCTGCCACACCGGAGGGACATTTCTCAGCAATCCACGGTCCCACGCTATGGACCGAAATCCAGCACAGGCTGGCCTATAAGTGAGGGCTCCAGGCCCACTGCACCAGAGGGACCTTTCGTAGCCTTCTTGATTTACGGCCTGTAGACCCTGACCCAGCACAAGCTGGCCGGCTCAGTACAGCCAACTCAGTAAATAAGATCATCCACTATCCTTTTGTGAGCCCAGAAAACCCACCAAAGCCCAGGCCAACCCACCTGGGGAATGCCCTGCCTGACACAGGAGGGCTGACCCCGGGAACCAACATAGCGGAACCAAAGGAGATGCAGCAAAAAAAGGAACTGAACACAACAGCTAGACCCAGGATAGGCATACCTGGAAAATCTCAAACTTAATAGACTGGCACCCGAATCTCAAAACAAGCTAAGGTTATAGCTGCACCAAAGTTCTACACCAAAGGTCAAAGATCAGTGCTATACAAAATGACAAAGAGAAGGGAAAAAATGCAATCCCAGACCTCGAGTCCATCAGGAAAGGCAGAGGACACTAGCACAGCTGCAATGAATGAAATAACAGATACAGCAGCAAAGGAACAACAGCAGAAAGCTGTAGAGGAAATAAAACGAGAAGTAATTCCCCAATTTAAAAAAGAAATATTTGAATACATAGAATCTGAAATAAAGAATGAATTCCAGAAACACTGGGTGGAAAAACGATGCTCACCCAGATCAAGCACAGAGAGCACTATTCCAACTGATATATATGAATTAACAGCATCTGAAGCAAAGAAAAAACAACAGAAAGATCATGAGGAACTCAAACCAGAAATAAGTTCTGAAATCAAAAAAGAACTTTTTGAAGTCATATGATCTGAAATAATGAAACAAGTCCTGAAATATACAGAGGAAATCCAATTTGGAAGAAACACAGCAGAAAAAGAATTAATAACTACCTTTAAATAAGACATGGATAAAAAAATTGAGGACATCAAAAATATGATGGATTCCTTGAATGAGCAATACAGAAAAGAAATAGAACACATGAAACACAGTAAAAGAGATATAGAAGAACTAAAAATAGCAATCACGAGTCTACAAAACCGTCTGAGTGAAAGCGAAGATAGAGTCTCAGATCCTAAAGATATTGGAGCAGCTAGTAAAAAGGTGAGAAAGGATCTCTTAAAAACAACAAGAATGCAGGAAAAAATAATCCATCACCTGCAGGATGATGCCAGAATGAACAATGTGAGAATAATTGGTATCAACGAGAATGAAGGAGTCAATACAAATGACATAAAAAGAATATGGCAAGAAATAATATCAGAAAACCTCCCAAATATGAGGAAACAATCCAACATTCAGGTCACCGAAGCATACAGAACACCAAATAACTTCAAACCAAGTAGAAACACACCAAGACATATAATAGTTAAGATCGCAGAAATCCAACACAAAAATAATATACCGAAAGCTGCTAGAGAGAAGAAGGAGCTCACATTCAAAGGAAAACCCATCAGAATTACAGCCGACTTCTCTACACAAACAATGAAGGCAAGGAGAGCATGGAGCAGAGTTCTTCAAGTTCTACACGAAAACAAATTCCAGCCCAGACTACTATGCCCTGCAAAACTCTCTTTCAAGTTTGATGAAGAAGTGAAATACTTCCACGACAAAGAACAACTAAAGAATTTCATGAGGACAAAGCCATCCCTCCACAGGCTGCTGAAAGAGGTTCTAGAGAGAGACCACAACGACCAGAACTCCATGCAAGAGAATGGAAGGAACCCACTAAACAGGACAGTCAATTAAACACAGGTT
>PVKA01027369.1:0-30621 GCA_004027165.1 Ctenomys sociabilis
TATGTAATTAGAATTCTCAAAGTAGATAGGAATATGCAATAAATATTTAAAGATTTAAAATTTCTAAATTTAGTTCATCTTATACCACATTTCTAAGAAAAATGAACCTTTTGCACAAGAAATTTAAATAAAATCATACCAAGATACAAAAAAATGAAATTGTCCAAAACTTATTATGAAGAAAAAATGGTTAAAGCACATATGTAAAAAATATTAGTTATGAAGAATAAAATTAAATAGCATTTTATTCCACATTAGAAAGAAATAAAAAAGGACCAAGTGTGTAAGAAAATAGACTAATTAAAGGACTGAAAGAATTTTATACTTAACAAACATACTTCTGAAAACTAAAAATAAAGTATTTTCTATTCATAAAAACTTGAAATATTTTAATACCTCTAGGTGTAGCACATATGAAATACCAAAGAGCATAATTCAAAAGGCAAGAGAAGTTGCAGTATGCTCCTGGATGAACAATAAAGAGCTCTCAAAGTGATAGTTATGCAGGACTATATAAAGTATATTAGATGAACGCTTATTTAAAAGGTCACTGAAGATTTCTATGAAACAGTACTAATCTACGTCAGGTCATAGACATGGTTTTTCATATATATATATGTGTGTGCAAAGGACAGAGAAGAAGTAATAAAAAGTCAACAGAAAATAGGAATATACTTTTTAAAGTTTCTAATATTAGGAGAAGATATCATAACATGTCTTTTAGATAAATTGTAATTCAAAGTTATGGTATAAATCTTAAAACAAAAATTAAGATTAAATAATATTCAGAAAGTTAAATACTAATTAATTAAAAGTAAAATGTTTCATAACAATTGAACTAAGAAAGTTTTCATGATAATAAAGAAGTACTAAGAATAAAACATAAGGTCAATACTGGAATGACAAATAAATGAATAAATAATTGAATAAATGACAAATAAATGAATAAATAAATAAATAAAACCATCACTTCTGACAGTTTGGGGATAGGATGTCGCACAAAGTTCTAGTGTGTTGTGCACATGTATAATGACCATGACACTTACTGGTGGCCAGGTGTCACTTGTGGGACTGAGCTACAGTTGTTTCCTTGAAATCCACCCTGTTGTCCCATATGGAATCTTGACCCATAGGGTGCAAGAGAAGTCCATTTGTAGCATGTGCTGATGGAAATACTACTGTATAAAAAAGAATAACTGAAAGACAACTATTGTATACCTCTTATTCTTTTTTTTTTTTTTTTTTTTTTTTTTTTTTTGCAGAACCGGGGATTGAACTCAGGCCCTTGCGCTTGCCAGGGAAGCACTTATTCCACTGAGCCATTTCCCCAGCCCACTTCTTATTCTTCTGTGTTTGTTTGCCCTATTTGTTGGGTTCTTTCCATTCTCGTTCATGGGGTTATGATCTTGGCTTTGCCACCATGAAATTCTTTAGTTGTTCTTTGTTGTGGAAGTATTTTACTTCTCCATATACTTGAAAGACACTTTTGTAGGATATTTCAGTCTGGGTTAGAATTAGTTTCCTTGCAAGACTTGGAGTAATTTTTTCCATGCTCTTCCTGACTTGATGGTTTGTAAAGAGAAATCTGCCATTATTCTGATGGATTTTCTTTTAAATGTGATCTGTTTCTTTTCTTTGGTGGCTTTTGGTATACTGTTCCTGTGCTGAATTTCTGGGATCTTGATTATTCTATGTCTGGGAGTGGTTTTAATTGGGTTGATGCTATTTGAATTTCTATATGCTTCAGTTACCTGAATTTCAGATTGTTGCCCCATATTTGGGAAATTTTCTGCTATCACTTCTGCCCATATTCTTCTTGTAACATTTGTATTGACTCCTTCGTTCTCATTGATGCCTATTAGTTTCACACATTGTTCATCTTTGCATCATCTTGCAGGTGTTGAATTATTTCTTCCTACATCCTACTTGTTTTTAAAAGATCTTTGCTTGCTTTTTCACTAACTGCAATGGTGTCTTTAAGGTCAGAGAGTCTATTTTCACTTTCACTCAAACGGATTTGGCAGCTTGTGATTGAGGTTTTAATTTCCTGCATGTCACTTTTAATGTGTTTCATACATTCTATTTCTTTCCTACAGTGTTTATTAAGGGGATCCATCATTTTTATGTTCTGCTCTATTTTTTTCAGTGTATTCTTTAGATGCACTTAGTACTTCTTTGATTATAGTTATCACTACATTTTTTAGTGCAGAAATTATTTCTGATCTGATCTCTTCTATGGCTTTCTGTAGTTGTTTCTTTACTTCCAATGCTATTATTTCAGAGATTTCAGGTGTGTGATTTCCAGTATCCTTTATGCTAGTATCTTAAGCATTTGTACTGGGTGGACTTGGAGCTTGAGATTGCTTTTTGTTCCTTCTCTTTGTCATTTGTGCACCACTGATTTTTGACCTTTGGTGCAGACCTTAAACAGTTATTACCCTAGCACCAGGTCCGGATCTATGAAGTTCAGACTTCTCCAGGTGAGTATGGCTTGGGTCTGGCTGCTCTGCTCCACTTCTTCCTACTACAGCCTTGCAGGTGATCCCTGTGTGTCAAACTGGCAAGGTGTTCTGCTCCTGAATCAGCTGGCTGGGTCTTGCCTATAGCCTCTTTGCAATGATTTCTGCACAAAGGTTCCATACTGAGCCTGCGCTCTGAGTTGCTTCAGGATCCAGCAGCCTTGGCATTCTCATGCACTTGCTGGGCCTGAGCTCTGGGTCGCTTCAGGACCCTTTGGCCCAGAAGGATTCACTTGTGTTTTGAATTTTTTTGAGTGAGGGTTTTATTGTGTAGTTCAGTGTGGCCTTGACCTCACTATGTATTCGAGGATGGGCTTGAACTTGTAGCAAACCTCCTGTATTAGCCTACCCATTACTGAGATTATAGTTACACAACAATACATCAAGGTCCAAATTAAAATTGTTACACGTGTTTGCTTCTATTGCAGAACACTCTTAGAAGAAGTTATTCACTATCTGAGAATTTATTGTGTAACAAAACACTTTATCTAAGTTTATTTATTTAATTAATTAATTATTTATTTACTATTAAGATTAGATGTGTATTGATCCTCATGTTTCTGTCTCCTCAGTGCTGGGATTATAGGTCTGTACTATCATGCTCGATTACATTGGCTGGTTTGGTATGGGGCCCATACAGCATGTGGTAGTGCGGACTGAGCCACGGTCCTTGCAATTGCCAGCCAGGTCCTTAGACTGCTGAGCTAGCGCCTTGAGCCCTGAAATTTTATACATCATTACCCATTTGATTTCATCTGCTGGATGTAAGGATGGCTTCACATATATAAATCAATAAATGTAGTACACTACATAAATAAAACTAAGGATTAAGTCAAGTTTATTAAATGCTGCGAGAAAAGAAATGGTGAAACTATTGAAGACACAGGCATAAGCAAAACTTCCTAATGAGAACTGTAAATGCAGAAGAAATAGTGCAAAGACTAATCAGTGTTATATTGAACTAAAGAAATGCACAGCAAATCCAACCATCAATAAAATTGAAGAGACAACCTAAAGGATGGGAATAATTTTCACAAAATGATCCTCAGCCAGAAGATTAATATCCAGAATATACAAAGTACACTTAAAAAATAAGAGCACCAAAAATAAAAAATCTAATTGAAATGAAGAACATTTCTTATAAGAAAAAAATCTAAATGGTTAATAAAGATTGCCATCATCTTTGTCGCTTGGAGAAATATAAACACTCAAACCTCAGAAAACTCCAGGGAGACTGTTTATTATCAAGGACTCAAGAAACAACAAATTCTGGCAAAGTAGTTAGGAGAAAGGACCCCCTTCTACACTGTTAGGAATGTAAACTAATTCAAATAGTATGGAAATCAATACCTGAATATCAGATTGTTTTGCCCTATTTGAGAAATTTTCTGCTGCTACTGCCCATATTCTTTTTATATCATTTGTGTTGACTCCTTTTTTTGATGCCTTTTAGTCTTATGTTGTCCAATTTTGCATAGTCTTGCAATTGTTGAATTATTGTTTCCTGGATCCTAGTTGTTTTTAAGAGATCTTTCCTTACCTTTTCACTAGGTGCAACAGTGTCTTCCTGGTCTGAAAGTCTATCTTTTCTTTCATGAAGACTGTTTTACCAACTTTTTAGTCTTTAATTACCTGAATATCTCTTTGAATCTGCTTCATGCATTCTATTTCTTTTCTATATTGCTCATTCATGGTTTTCATCATTTATGTATTCTCCCATCTTTTACGTATTTAGCACAGGGTCTACAAGGTCTCACTACATAGATCTGACTCATACTTATTCTCCTGTTTTCAAGCTCCTAATTGCTGGGATTATAGGTGCACACCACCATGTCTAGCCTCTATCATCATCTCAGCATACCCCAGAGCCGTAGCTGGCAAGGCGTGCTGGGGGCCAAACCCTTGCCCTTGCAGTATGCCTAAGTAGGTGCTTTAGTCCACTGAGCTATCTGCCTGGCACTCTCTATTTTTTTTTTCAATGTCTTCTTTAGAAACGCTTAGTAATTCTTTTTTTAAATAAATATAATTTTTTTTTTTTTTACAAAATATAGCTCTCTACATTGGAAAAGTTACAGGATAAAGATTACAATTATACCTAGAACTGGCTAAAAAGGACCGAATTTATTTATTTTTTCATTTTTTTTTCTTTCTTGTATTAATTTTATTGAGAAAAAATAACAATGAGACACGTTCAAATCAGGTTAGCAGGATAGTTATAATAATTAATACATTGTATATTATTGTCTTCATAGTAGTTATTCATAGTACAAGATGCAGACTTGATATCTTGTCCGAACACTATTAGTAGTAATTTTTTCATTATAGATATCATTTCCTTTTTTACTTGGTATACTTCTGCAGTTGTTTCTTTATTTCAGATGCTATTATTTCTGATTTGAATTTCTCTATACCCTTCTGCAGTTGTTTCTTTAGATCAGGTGCCATTATTTCAGAGATTTCAGTTGTTTCACTTCCAAGTTCTTCTATGCTAGTGTCTCCTGCATTTGCTCTGGGTGGGCTCAGGGCGTGAGATTGCATTTGATTCTTCTCTTTGTCATTTTATGTTACAGAGAAAATTCTTTATTTTGATATCTGTGATATTTCTTTTGTGAAAGTTTGATACTAGTTAGCTATGTCAATATGATCAGACCCTCTCTGTAAATAGTCTGTTGTTAGGCATCTCTCCTGTGTCTCCTGTGTTTAGGCATCCTCTCCTTGTTTAATGTGTGTCCCAAGATTTTGCCCTGTCTATTGATTGTTGGATATTGATTTTTGTTTGGCACTGTCCTCCATTCTTTGGTATAGGGCTTTGTTGAGGTTATTACCGAAGTGTCTCCCAATGTTATTATCCAAGAGAGAACATTGTTTAAGGCTGATATGGTTTCCTATTTACAGTAACACAATTAGCAATACTAATAATGGATAGTGAGATTTAGCAATTGACAAACTTTTGTAACTAATGGATTTTTATTTTAGATCATAAGAGCAAACATAGCTAAGCAGATATTAAATTGGGAATTTGTATTGTAAATTAGTTCCCATAAGTTCTGTCTGGTCACCTCTCCTTGATGTATCTTGAGTCTTGCAGGTAGACTAGGTCACCCCCGCTACCTGTTACCACCTCTGTTTCAAGAGGATGCTCCTGTATGTCTGGGTCTAGGTCTTGTTCCCCACTGAGCCTAGCAGTATGCCTCAGGTCATGGGGTTGAGATCTATTGAACTCAATCTTGACCAGCTGTGCCTGGCTTGTGTCTAGCTGCTGTGCTCAGTTCCTTCTGGCTGTGACAAGTGGAAGTGAACCCCCTGCAAACCACTGGCTAGATATTTTGCTCTTGGTTTAGCCCACTGGGTCTTGCACTTAGCTATTCTTCAGGGAGTTTTGCTACAGGGTCACACACTGAGCCTTTATGCTGGAGTTCTGTAGTTTGGGCCCAAGTTGAGCTTCTGCATAGGTTTCACCACCCAGTCCCCCTCACTATTGTTTTGACTCACATTCTTCCAATGTGTAAGGTGCTGAACATTTTTTTCAAATATCTTTTGGTTATTTTAATATCATCTGTAAAGTGACAGTTCATTTAGATTGTACATTTTTAATTGGATCTTTTATTTTGAAAGAGTAATAATGACTTTTTAAATATGTCTTTAAAACCTGAATAAATGGGTTTGATATGGAGTCAGACGCGCTACCATTGTGCCACGAGGTCATAATAAATGGGTTTGAAATGAAATGAAAAACCGCATTTCTTTGAGTTGAATGCATAGAATCATAACCCATTATGTTCCATAACCTCAGTATTTTACATATATCCCATGCTATAAACATTTCTTCTACTCTTTTTTAAGGTATGGATGTAGAAGTGTTTGACTGCTGTTTTACTTAATACTTGAAATAAAGCCAAGTATTTTACAGTATTTTTGTTAAAAAATACACTCTTAGAGAGATATGTGTCACATAATGTGTGCAGTTCCAACAAGTTGATAACAATGTACTTTCTTTCAAACTGATATCCATTGTGGGGTCTGACTCCCAGAACGTCTGGTATATTTTTATAAATGATAGTAATTATAAAATGATTTGCTGTTCTCTGATTCTCAGGAGATGACACTATTTTTTGACTAGTACTAGTTTGCTCTGAAGTGGCTTTGGTCTTGAAGTGACTCAAACCTATTCCATAATTTACTGGCCATTTGAGTTGGCTGAGTTATGAAAACTTGCACAGCAGGAGATTGCTAATGTTTTTCAAATTACTATTCACAGTAAAGTGCTTGCTTGATTTTTTTTTTTTTTTACCATATATTGCTTCCAATTTTCACAGTCACAAAGCTGGTCAATGCTCTTTTCAATTAACTGTTTGTTTCTTGAAATCATCTTTGTGTGCAGGTGCTGACCAAGTCCATCTCTCAGTTCAGTAGAGATTAAATGCAGATTCTCCTGTTTTAGTTCACAGAGCTTCTTTAGAAGCACTCAAACACTTTCCCTCAACCAGGATGGGGGTTCCCAATAGGAATCACAGTGCTCTCTGTCTTTACAGCATTTATACTGCCACTTATGCTGTTAAGAATTTCATTTTTTAATTCTTACTGCTACTTTACAATAGACTTCTGAAATTGTTATTCTTATCCTCATGATAACATGGATTTTTATAGGTTTATAGACTATTATGAGGCCATTGACATAGTATGAAATGAACCAAAATTACACAATAGACTAATTCTGCACATAATCTTATAATACTCTCTATTGTCAGTTTGGTGAGATGAATAGTTCTGTTTTCATGTTAAATAAAATCAAATATCAATTCATAGATATATAAAGTCCCAGGACATTTATCCCCAAATGTTCTCAAGTTGTCTATACTTGAAAGTTGAGGAAAAATCCGTGGTTATAGAAGGTGCTATAAATGTCTGCACCATATCTTCCTGGCACAGTCCGGGGGAAACAATAGATGAGTGCCTATTTGGGGGGCTACTCCAATTATTTTATTCATGGAATATCATTACTTACAGTTTCTGCATGCTCCTCCAATTCCCTGAGCCATGGTACTCTCAACATCAGACCTGGGTCTCTAATTAGGACTTTAGTGTTGTTTTCAGTTTCCCCAAAGCAGAGCCTGCTGGTGTTTACTCAGTCATCTCTAGCTTCTAGATCTAGTTTCTCTCAGTTCCTGATCTGTCACTATCTCTTTCTCTGGGGGCCTTCTTGCATTGTAGAGAGTGAAAAGGCCAGGAGAATAGCCCTAGGGCCTGGCTGCAGTTGTACTGCTGGTTCTCTCCCTCAGGATGTCAGATCCTCTCCCAAGATGTATGTTCACTGAATCTGAGGTGTAAAGGGTGCTGAGAACCACGGGTGGCCCAATTTGACTTTCTAAACCCTTTGAGCACTTGGCTAGATTTGCTGAGTTTCTCCTTCACGTTGCTTTTCAGTATCTGGCTTTCTTTGTCTCCCACACTTCTGAGTATCTGTGCTTAGCAGTACACTTCCCCTGAGTATCTCACAAGCTCTACTGCCTCTAGTTAACTGTGCTACAGGGTTTTGGTATCTTGTTTTTCTAGCATATGTACTTGCCAAAGCGAGTACTGTAGCTTGTTTTTTAAAATAATTTTATTGAGAAACAAATCTAATGAGACAATTTCAAAACTGATTGGTAGGAAAATTTTGAAAAGAACTACATTGCATACCATTGTCTTATAGGTTATGCATTATACAAGATGCAGGCATGATATCCTGTCCACAAACAATAATACAACAAATTTTTATTCATTGAATAAAGAGAATGTAGCTTTATATCTATTCTAACTACTTTGAATATATAAATACAAAACATTCATTTCTATCTTTTTCATTTAGTTTTGTCAGAAAAGGGTATTCATTGTTATTTGAATATTTTAGGTGAGTGAATTTAACAAAATATTCTAATATAGCTCAGTAGTCCATAATAGTAGTGGATTATCTTTAGGACTGGAAATGTCTGAAGTTGTTGACGTGAGCCATTTACAGCTCACCATATTAATATGGTTTTACATTTTGTACATTGATTTTATGCTTTTGTTCTGGATGGATAAGACCAAGATACAGCAAGAACTATATAACAAAAAATGTAACTTTTGTATCTCATAAGGACAGTCAAGTCCCCTCAGGATTTTTCCTGAAACCCTATACTGCAGTTTGTAGATCCTTTGTCAGTGTCAGCCATATAGATGAGTCACAGCCATTGCTTGACCAGTTTGCTCTCTGTGAAAGCCTGAGAGTGTAATTTTCGTCCATGGAAATCACCTTAGGCACACTCTATATTATTGATCATGTTCCTCTGTGGCCACATAATCTCCTTGATCAGAAAATTTGGGACACAACTGAGTTATATGATGTTGCAGTATAAGTTCTCCTATATCCTGAGTCTTCACTAACCTTGAAAGACTAGTGCCAGAATGTTGGTTGTCTTTGCAGCCTTTCTTTTTAAATAATTTTTTGATCTGCAAACTTAGGTTGTTAACCCTCCAGAATAGAGGCTTATTATTACCCGACAACATATGCAGTAGGGTTTAACCTCACTACCTGTCTGAATATCAAACATGTTGGGCATAACTTGGAACAGGCACTTTTCCGTAAAGTGCTGATATGTTAAAATTTAAGTCTCTACAGAATATGAAGAAGAAAATTATAAAAATGAAACAAATTTTTAAAAATATGCATAAAACTTTCACGTATTTTTACACAGAAATTTAGAAATCTAACCATATAGAGCACTGTAACAAGACAGTCCTGTGACATTTTCTTTTCTCTTTTTTTCATTTATTACCCTTTTTTATCAAACATTTGCTATAAAGTATGGCAATAATTGGAGTGTCAGGACAAGAAGTACATATTTAAAAGACTAGAATGATGGCATCCCAAGCATGATACTACTATTACACAATGCTATCTTCACTACAGTTGTTTAGTTCACACGTATCAGCATATATAGTTAGGGTGAGAATCCTACCAATAAACTGCTAGTTTCTAAAATGTACCAATGTTTCTCAGGAAGATTGCCTTACTCATCTTGTGCATATAAATGTATGGCTTTGGCTCTGTCATGTTTCCCAGCTTTTCTCTTTGCCCTCTCTTCATCATCGAATCCTCAAGTTCTCACTCTCCTTTTAATTGTGTTATACCTTTCTATGTGTATTTCTTCCTTTGAGTTCTTAAACTAGGCAGAATATATGATACTTACACATCTGTGTGTTGTTTATTTCACTTATGAGTATATCTTCAAGTGGCATCTACTTAAATATATGTATTTTCAAGTTTATCATTCTTTATAGCTGAGTAATACTCCATTGTATAGAAATACCACATATTTTTCAACCATTCCTCATATGACAGGCATGTTGGTTGTTTCCAAGATTTGACTACCACAAACTATATTGCTATAAACATAGGTAAACATACATGACTGTGATATGACGTTTTCAGTCCCTCTGGGAAAATTCACAGTAGAGGGATACCTGGCTTGAATGGGATTTCCAGTCCTAGTATTTAAGGATTCTAGACATTGATTTCTGTAATGGTTGCACTAGTCTACATTCTCACAAACAGTGAAGAAGAGTTCATTTTCTCCACAGGCTCTCCAACATTTGTTGTTCATTGATTTGTTTATGGTAACCATTCTTTGTGGGGTGAGATGGTATCTCAATGTTGTTCTAATTTGCATTTCATGATGGCTTGTGATTTTGAACATTTTTTTCATACATTTATTTGCTTTTTAAATTTCGTCCTCGGAGAAGTATTTGTTCATCTCAGACAACCATTTCTGGATTGGGTCTTTAAATTTTGGGACCCTATTTTTTTTAGTTTTTTACAAATTCTAGAGAGCAGACCTTTGTCGGAATGATTATTAGTCAAGATTTTTGTCCAAATTAGTGGGTTTACTTTTCACTTTGTTGGTCATTTCATTTGACGGGCAAAAACTTCTCAATAAGAGGGGGTCCCAGTTGTTAATCTTTTTAATTATTAATCATGCAGTTTGATTTTTGTTCATGAATTCTTTAGCTACCCCTATGTCTTCAAGAGTTCCTCCTACTTTCTCTTCCAGGAGATTGTTTCTGTTTTAATGTTCAGTTCTTCATTGCATTTTGACTTTGGCTTAGTGCATGGTGATAGACCTGGGACATGTTTTAGTGTTCAGCATGTTGAGAGCCAGATTTTCCAGCACCATTTGTTAAAGAGGCTATTGTCCTTCCATTAAGCGTGTTTGGCACATTTGTCAAAGATCAGGTGACTGGGTGTGTTTGTAGAGGCTACTGCATCTTCTAAAGTATTCCACTTGTTTTGTTGCCAGTACCATGCTGATGTTATCAGAGTAACTTTGTACTATAATTTCAACTCAAGACTTGTAATGCCTGCCACCTTCTCTTTATTGCCTAGGATTTCCCTTGCCATTGTAGGTCTTTTTGGTTGCATATAAATTTGAGGAATGATTTCTCTAGGTAAGTGAGGTATGCTGGTGGTAGTTTGATAGGAATTGCATTAAATTGGGATAGTAATTTTGGAAGTATGACCATCTTCACTATGTTTGTTCTTCCTGTCCAGAAGCATGGAATAATTTTCCATTTTATGACATCCTCTATGATCCCTTTTTTCAGAGTGCTGTAATTTTCCTTGAAAAGATCTTTGATTTCTTTAGTTAGATTAATTGCAAGGTATTTCATTTTCCACGATGGTATTGTAAAAGGTATTGTTTCACTAATTTCCCTCTCAGTGTATTTGTTATCTTTGTAGAGGAATGCTATTGACTATTCAGTATTGACTTTGTATCCTGCTATGTATTAAATGTAGGAGCTTCTCGGTGGAGTTTTTTTGGGTCTTCCAAATAAAGTATCATGTCATCTGCAAATAATGATCATTTAACTTATTCTTTACCTATTCTTATTTTTTTATTTCTTTCTCCTGTCTAATGGCTCTATCTAATGATTACAGAACTATATTGAACAGGAGGGGTGAAAGAGGACATCCTTGTCTTGTACCAGATCTGAGAGTAAAAGATTTCAGTTTTTCCCCATATAGAATTATATTAGCCATTGGGCTGTCATAGATGGCTTTCATCAGATTGAAGTACAGGCCATCTATTCCAATTTTCTGCAGGTCTTTGAACATGAATGAGTATTGCATTTTATTAAAAGCCTTTTCTGCTTCAATTGAGATGATCATGTGGTTTTTAGACTTGGGTCTATTGATGTAGTTTATTGCATTTATAGATCTGGGTATGTTTTCTTGCATATACCTGAGTGAATCCTACCTGTCCATGGTGTACAATTTTCTTGATGCTTTGCTGCATTCTATTTGCTAGGATTTTATTGAGGATTTTTACATCTATGTTCATGAAAGAAATTGGCCTGTAGTTCTTTTAGTTGCATCTTTCCTTGGTTTTGGTATAAGTGTCTTACTTGCCTCAAGAATGATTTTTGGAGGATTGCATCCTTCTCAATTTCATTTAAGATTTTCTTTAGTATTGGGAGTATATCATTTATACAATTCTTATAGAATTCAGCTGTAAATCCATCAGAACCTACACATTTATTTGTTGGTAGGTTTCTTATTGTATTTCGTATTTCATTGGCTGTTATTGAGTTACTGAAAGTTGTTATTTGTTCTTGATTCAGTTTTAGTAATTTGTGCCTTTCTAGGAATCTGTCCATTTCTTCCGTGATTTCTATTGTGTGAGAGCAAAGATTCTCAAAATAGCTATTGACAATATGCTGAATTTCCACTGAGTCTGTGGTAATTACACCCTTTTCATTCCTTATTGCTTGTACTTGAATTTTTTCTTTCCTCTTTTTGATGAAGTTCACTAGGGGCTGATCAATTTTATTTAATCTTTCAAGGAACCATCTTTTTGATTTGTTAATTCTTAACTTCTTTTCATCTTAATTGAATTAATTTCTGCTCTAATCTTTATGAGTTCTTCCCATCTTTGTGCTCTGGGTTTGGTTTGCTCTTCCTTTTCTCAATATTGGAGGTACAACATTAGGGTGTTTATTTGTTCCTATTCTGTTTTCCTAATGTGTGAGTTCACACCCATAAATTTTACTCTGAGAACTGCTTTCAAATCATCCTGTAAATTCTCTTGTTTTGCTTGAAATTTCATTGAATTGTAGATATTGTTGTATTTCTTTTTCAATTTCACCTGTGACCCATTCATTGCTGGTAGGGTTTTGTTCAATTTCCTTGTATTTATGGGGTTTTTCTGTTTTCTTGTCTCATTTATTTCGAGTTTCATTGCAGTGTGGTCAGATAATATGCATAGGATAATTTCTGTTTTCTTGCATATACTTATCCATGATCTCTTAACAATTATGTGGTCCGTTTTAGAAAATGATGCATGTGCAGCTGAAAAAAATGTATAATGTGCTGTCTTTGGGTGGAACCCTCTGTATATGTCTACTAAGTCCTCTTGTTCCAAGCTCTGGTTAAGTTCTGCTATTTCTTTGCTATTTTTTTCTGCTTGACCTATATTCTTGGAATAAGGGGATGTTCAGGTCCTCTGTTAAGAATATGGTATTGGATATTAGATATTTCATGTCCATCAATATTTGTCCTATGTATTTTGGTGCTCCTGTGTTTGGTGCATATACATTTATGAGTGTTACATCTTCCTCTTGAAATTTCTCCTAGCCATTATATAGTGGTCTTCTTCATTTTGTTAGATCATTTTTTGTTTAAAGTTGAGACTGTCTGAGAACAGGATTGCTATCCCTAATTTTTTCTGAGGTACAGGGTCATGCAGTATTGTTTTCTATCATTTGCCTTTCAGCCCATGAATTTATGAGTTAAGTGTGTTTCTTGTATACAGCATATTGTTGGATTTTTGTCTCTTAATCCACCATGCCAGTCTATTTCTTTTAATTGGTGAACTGAGTACATTTACATTCATGGTTATAATTGAGGTGTATTGATTTATGATCGACATGTTATTTACCTGCTGTTGTTTACTCCTTTGTGTCCTGTGCTTAATTCTTTGCCCTATTTAGTGGACTCTTTCTGTTCTCATTTGGGGAATTCTGGTCATTATGATCCCTGCCTTGAACAGTCTTAGTAGTCTGTGTAGAGTTGGCTTTGTTCTCACAAAATTCTTTAGTTGTTCTTTGTTATGAAAATATTTCACTTCTCCATGAAACCAGAGTTTGGCGGGGTATAGTGCTCTGGGATGGAATTTGTTTTCATAGAGGACTTGAAGTACACTGCTCCATGCTCTTCTTACCTTCATGGTTTGTGAAGAGAAGTAGGCAGCTATTCTGATGGGTTTCCCTCTAAATGTGGTGTTTCTTTTCTTTAATGGCTTTCAGTATATTGTTCTTGTCCTGGATTTCTGGGACTTTCACTATTATATGTCTTGGTGTATTTTTAATTTGGTTGAAGTTATTTGGAATTCTTTATGCTTCGATTACCTGAATGTCAGATTATTTCCTCATATTTGGGAAGTTTTCTGTTATTACTTCTGCCCATATTCTTTTTATATCATTTGTATTGACTCCTTTCTCATTCATGTCTATTAATCTCACATTGTTCATCTTGGCATCATCTTGCAGATGATGGATTATTTTTTCCTGTTTCCTAGTTGTTTTTAAGAGATCTTTACTTACGTTTTCACTAGCTGCAACCACATATTCAAGAACTGAAATTCTATCTTCACTTTCACCCAAACGGTTTTACAAGCTTGTGACTGATATTTCAATTTCCTCTATGCCTTTCACTCTGCTTGGTGAAACCTATTTCTTTCCTGTATTGCCCATTCAAGGAATCTGTCACTTTTTTAATCTCCTATATTTTTTATCAGTGCCTTCTTGAAAAACAGTTATTAATTCTTTAATTCAGAGATTATTTCTGATCTGATTGCCTCTGTTTTTCTGCATTTGATTTTTTACTTCAGACATTATTAATTCAGTGATTTTCTTTGTTTCAGAGATTAATTCTTATCTGAGTTCCTGTTCTTTGTGCTGTTTCTTCTTTACTTCATACGCTAGTACTTCAGACATTTCCACTGTGCTAGTATTCTTTGCACTTGTTTTGGGTGGGTTCGGGATTTGAGACTGCATTTTGTTCCTTCTCTCTGCCATTTTGTATAGCACTGTCCTCTGATTTTTTTGGTGTGTAGCTTTGGTGTGGTTATAACCTTAGCACCTACTAAAATTCGGGTGCATATCTACTAAGTTTGAGTTCACCTAGTTGTGCCTGGCTTGGGTCTGGCTACTTGCTCAAGTCCTTCTTGCTGCTGCCTTGTAGGTGAACCTACTATGCCCCTCTGGCAAGATGCTCTGCCCCTGGATTAGCTGCAAGATTTTGGCCTCTACTCTCGCTGCAGGGACTTCAGCTTCAGAATTTCACCCCAGTCCTTTATGCCAGGACTGGGCTGGGTCTGAAGGCATCCAGGGGGCACAAGAGAGCTCAAAAGCTCTCCCACACACTCACTTGGCTTGCACTTGGGTGGGTCTGGCGGGGTTCCAAGAGCTAGAGCGCAGTGGAAGTTCTCAGTCACAAGGTGGGTTTAGCCAGGCTCTGGAGGGATGGAGGACTCCTACATGAGGGATCTCACTCATGTGGTGTGTCTGGGATTGATCTGGAGAAGTCCCGCGGGAGTAGGGGAGTGTGGAAGCTCTCCCATACACTCGCAAGCCTGTGCTTGGGGGAGCCTGGAGGGGTTCTGAGAGCACCACCTGTAGCCTGTTTTTGATAACAGCTTTATTATAAGCTATAGATCATAAAATTTACTCATTTAAAGTGATTTTCAGTTTAACTACAGAGCTGTGCAAATATTACCATTATCTTTTTTATAGACTTTTCATCACCCTCAAAAGAAACCCTGCACATAGTAAGCATCACTTCTATGGGACACCAGAATAAATCTCTTTGAAAGAAGGGCTATTTTGAATTAAGACACCTGAGAAGTAGAAACAGGAAGGCTGTCTCTACCTCACCTCTATTTGGCTAAAATTAAAATGCAAATTTACAATGGTGAGATATCCTTCATCTCCTTCGACCAAGGAAGACAAAAATTAACCTGTGAAATAAATTCAAACTCTTACTTGTCTAGAGACATTACAGGAAAAAAATCTGCATTACTAAAAATTGGCATGTAGCCTTCCTCAACCTTCTATTTATCTTTTACTTGCTTACCAGCCTTAGAGAGTTTAAAACAGCTTTGCCTTTATTTTCAGTCTTCTTTTAGAATGCAGTGTGTCTATTGAGCATTTTGTATTATTGAAGTTCAATATTACATCTTTGAGTATTATTCCTTTCTTTGGCATCTTTTATGTACATGTGAATGTTTTTGTCAATAAACATCTATTTTTTTCTCCTGTTTATTTTTCTTGTACTACAGAAATCCAGTCCAATTAGAGTTTATTAGCATTGAATAAAAAGTAATTTTTCCTCTCCTGCTTTCTCTCCATTCCCTAAGAATCCGAACCACTGATCTGTCTGTCTTCAAGATTTGATTCTTCTAAACAATTTTACAATGGAAATAATGCAACATGTGGCCTTTTTGCTTGTAGATATCCAGCTGATTTTAACTTAATTTTTGTTCCTATGCACTTCAGTCATTTTGATACACTGAGAGCCTTTGATTTTTTTTCTGCCTGCAGTTTTCTCAGCTAAGTGCTTTGTATGGCTCCCTCCTTCTGATCTTTTAGGTCTCCTGTCAAATATCACCTCAAAATATTTCTTAAATACCCCATCTAATCTAAAATTGTCTGTGTTCCTACCTAACATCTTAAGGTTTATATTGTACTTCATTTAAGAAACCATCACTTTGTTTCAATAAATTTTCACTTGTTATATTGACTCACTTCCTTACCAGACTGAGCTTTGTAAGAGCAAGTTCTTCATGTATCCTTTTACCAGTATAGTTTTAGTTCCTGCCACATAGTAGGTAGTTAATAAATCATTGCAGAATAATTATTGTAGTCACATAACTAGCAATAATACTAATAAAATGTACTCTGAATCATTTTGCAATTTAATGAATTATCTCTTCCAACAGTAGACGATTTTCATTTTTATTTACTAAATTTCTTATTTCCATATAAAATTAAGATTTAAGAAAGGTAAAAGTGATGGCGCAAGGTCAAATAGGGCATCTCTGATTTGAAAAGCAATTCCCACAAGATTAAATTAGCTTGTGGTATCCCACAAAAATAAAAGCAAGATGGAAGAAATACATGTACTGGAACTACTCAAGGTCACATTCAACGTATTTGAACTTGATCACAGCCTTCATGCCCACCTTCAAAATTCATCTAAATTCCAAAAAAAAATAAAAAATCAGGTGGTATCAGAGTTGGTGGCTCATCACTAAGCACATCAAGGATCAGCTATTGAGTGACCCTTTAGAACTCATTAAAAATGAAAAAGACTTTGTTAAACAAACTGGAAATATAGTTGCTTTTCTAAGTGAAATCGTTTCTCACAACTCATTCTTGGTTACCTCCGGACTATGGTTGGTCGATAAAGCACTTAAGATGCAAAGATTTTTGAACACTCTGACCCATCAATCCACTACCTCCATGTCCCCACATCCTTTCTGAGCTGGTTCTTCCTGAGCCAGCATTTGTCTTTAATAGGTCGTGGGGTGTGAGTAAACAGAATGGTAAAATGACCATGAAATCTTTTTCTCCTTCACAAGTCCTTGCCTCTTTATTTATTCTTTAAGTTTTTCTCAGGATTGTTTCTTCCTTGGCTCTTGATAAACACCTTTGTGATATGATCTATTCTTAGTGTTAGTGTGTCCTATACATGAATGCTCACTGCAGAACTTTCCTCTGAGATCTAGATGCATATAATTATATGTTCACTCATATAAGCTAATAGCCAAGTTGAACTTCATTATTTACTCATCTTCAGTCTTTTATTAAGCAGAAGGGATGAGAAGATAGAGACGGTCTATGTGCATTTATTCTCATTTAAAAGACAGATATTTCTATGCCCTTATTTTTTAAAAACAGATATTTGAGATTAATGCCATATGTATTCCTGTCCCTCAGATCCCTTTTGGCACCCACCTTCAGTTTACACCCAGTCAGTCTTCTGTCTCAGTTCCTTTTTTAAAAATTCATTTGATAGACTTATTAAGAGTTCTATGGCTTTGGGAATGTTTCTAAGCCTCAATTTTCTGCTCTGAAAATGAAATCTCCCAAGGTTGTCGTAGAGGTCAGCTTCATGATTTGAATTTAAGGGATATGATTTTAGTAATTGAAAGGCAAGTCCTATTCTCAAAGATTAGGCAGTATTTGTCTCTAATTCCTGGCTCATATTCTTGGTGCCTACTTCCTTGGAAGGTCTTCTAGATACAAAATAATTTAGAATCACTGAAATGCCTAAAATGCCAACCCCCCAAAAAAGGAATTGCATCTGAGGAAGAGATGAAACAATATATTTGCTGCCAATTGCTTTATTCACTTCTGCCAATAAAACTGTAAACAACGTGCCCAAATGTGCCCTGATTTGATTTAAACTCACATCGAAATACTTTCCCACAGAACAAAGGTGGGGCTCCCTGAATAGAGCTTTTCTTAATGTGTGATCTTTACTTCCAGCAGCTGTTGCTTCATGCCATTTTGTTGGCAAGCAATCTGGCATTAAGCACTGTCTACACTGGCCAGTCACAGGCCCTATCAGATTACCAGCAAGGAACGAGCTGCTGCATATTTCTTGAGCTTTACATCTCATGTCCTGAGCATTTTGGGGGTTATCTTGTGATCCTTGCTTTTCCTCCAGCCTCCAAGCTATTTTGATGTGATAAGACTGCCCAGGATTTTGTAAACAAGGTGGCTATAGTTACACAAGCTGTCTAAGTTTCCAGTTCAAAAAGCTGTGTGACTTGCTCTAGGAGGGAGAAGCAAGAACAATTTCTTGGTTCTAGAATGCTGCTTCATTTGATTCCTAGCATATTATAAAACCTAAATCAGACTGTTTTTGAAGAAGTGAATTTGGGTAATTAGGGAAATCAGTTATATGCCCAGTGACCAATCCTCTGTGTGCTCTGGCTGATTGAAATGACAGGGGTTGTGTTAAAATTGAATCAAATGACACTGATGGCTTTGTAGTGAGAGAGGAGGAACATGGAAGGATGACAGCAAAAGTACCACTCACCGTTTGAGGACTATTTGTTTTTTCAGCTCTCTGGACAATGATTTAGTATGCTGCTCTAGAAATAGAATTCTACTAAAGTCTTAACGAACAGGAGAGGTAGATTTTCTATTCCTTCCTTAGCAAACCAATCTCATAACCAGTTCAGTTTTGAGGTACCTTAAATGCAGGAACCAAAAGGAAAATGAAAAGTCAAGTTTGAAGGTTGTATATATAAGATGATTACTGAGGGAAGAAATTTTGAGAAAAAACTGCCAAATGGAAATTCCAAATTACAAAAGTCTAAATTTTACAAGAACATGTTTTCCTATTTGAAGATAGATAATATAAAACCCATCAGTTTCTCTTTCCTCTGAGCTAACACAGATTTTAAGATGTTGCAGTGTAAAACATAAGCAAAGATAATGACACAGACTACATCAGTGTTATCTTCACCTTGTTTAAATATTAATCAAATATGTGAACAATAATTCCTAGGAAAATCTGAGATAGTGATACAAGTTGATGGATACTTTTTCCTGTAACTGCTCCTATTTTCATAACTGAGGTTGTGTAATCTTAAATGTCTAGAGGCTGGAGATAAGCAGCATTAGCAACCTATGATCTACTCTATTTTGCCAGTTACCTACGTGTGTGTGTGTGTGTGTGTGTGTGTGTGCGTGTGTGTGTGCATGTGTCTGAGCCTATGTGTGTGTGGGGGGGGTGACACCGTGCTCAAAGCACGTTTTCCCATAGACTGGCACTGCAATCCAAAGGAAATCTTAAAATCTGTACCTGATCTTTTTCTAGCTCTCTGATTTTAGCTGCTAGCACTCTCTGCTTTGCTATGCTCTGCCCCACTGGCCTTTCTATTTCTCAGGCCAACATCACTCCATCTTCACAGCCACTGAATATGCATTCTTATCTTCACCTACGTTTTCTCTGCTTGTCATCCTTTGAACTTTTTGCTCCATGTTACATCATAGATTCCGTTCTTTGTTACTCCACTTAAAGTGTATCTTCCTTGCCACTATTAGCCTATCATTTATGCCTGAATAAAATGTAATGTTCACAAGGTTAGAATCCCTGTCTATCTTTTTCAGTCTAGGCTTCCAGACCTTGGTATACTGGCCCAGCATTTGTTGAAAATTAACAAAATCCTCAAGACTGAGTAATTTATGTGAAGAAAAATATTTTCTCATTTTTCTTAAAGTTGAAAAGTCCAAGATCAAGGCATTGACTGTTCTTAGTTGTCTTAAGAAGGTTAGTCTCTGTTTTCAAGGTGCTAGCTTGTTGTTGCATCTAGCAGAGGGAAGAAACATGGGTCTTTATCTGGCTTAAGGCAGAGGAACAACAAATCGAAAGGGTGTTAAGCCTGTTTACAAGGGGAGAAACCTCCACAGCCTAATCACCTCTAAAAGGTTGACCTCTTAGTACACACTGGTAAAACTTCAATTTTGGATGGGACATTATTTTCTAAGGTCAATGAGGAAACTCAACAAGAGATGTCAGTTCTGATTTTATGAAATAAAGAAATGCAAAGTTTCATTTCTAAGTTTTCAGTCTAGAAATAAAACTATAGTGTAAGCAAGGAGTGTCTTCTATATTCAACCTGTACTGGTAACAGTTTATGGAGTCTACATAATTTTTAGACCTTTCAGCACTTATAGGCAAAATTTCCAAAGTTCAAAGATTATTACCTTTGTAAAAATGACTTTAAAAATAAATGTACCTTCTTTGAAGATTAAAATATACATCTATCAGAATATAAAGAGTTAGGAAGAAAATAGGAAATCAGTTACAAAACAAGCAGCAGCTCTGACTAAAAAGGAAAATTAGTGTAAAATATATTGTAAAACAACACAAACATAGCTTCAAAAGATATTTAACAGTGAATCATATTTTCACAAGCTATGGAAGTGTTTGCTTACACTGAACACTAACACGTTGTTAACTCATAGGCAGTAGATTGTGAAGAAATGATGAGGGCTGCCTGGCACATTAACAAACCTGAAAGCAGATGGCATTTCTATTTATTACACTTTTCTCCTCTTCCCTTTTAACTTTATTTTCTAAACAACTAATATCATATCTCGCCTATCATCTATTGGTGTGAATATGCCAGAGGTCAAAATCATTTCTATAAAATGTCAGATAATGAATATTTTAGGTTTTGTGGACCATAAGATCTCTGTTACTGATACTCATCTCTGCAATTGTAGCATTGACACAGCCACAGAAAATACATAAATGAATACAATGTGGCTGTGTGCCAATTAAACTGCAAAAACAGACAGCTTATTGGTTTTGGCTTGTAGAAGCTTTCGATTGCTGATCTTTTGTCTAGACTGGAAAATGTTTTTGGGGTGTTGGTCTTGCTGAGAAAATGCTGCTACTTTGGGTGAGGATGGGACTATGTATTAGAATCACTTATCACACATATTTTGGCTCTTTAAGAGTCTCTTATTCCATATGAATCAAAAGCAGAATTTATATGCTCCATGGCCAATACTTACTTTAGCATCATTAGAAATGCTATATATCATTCTACTTTCTAAATATAAAAGGTCTTTACTTCTCAATCCTTCCCACATGATTTTATGGAAGCATGGCTTAAGGGTACTTTTAATTGATAAAATACCAAGAGTCACAAGATGAAAGCAATTTCTTTCTTTCTTTCTTTCTTTCTTTCTTTCTTTCTTTCTTTCTTTCTTTCTTTCTTTCTTTCTTTCTTTCTTTCTTTCTGGAACTGGGGATTGAACTGAGGCCCTTGTGCTTACCAGGGATGCACTTATTCTACTGAGCCATCTCCCTGGCCCCAGGAATTTCTTCCTGAGAAAACAACAAAGTACAAAATTAGAATTAGATCTTTGCTCAATAATTCATACTACTATTCAGTATATACTTAAATATCCATATTATTCCACTTAAGAAAACTGGAGGAAGAGTGAGAAGATGTGGAAAAGGAAGACATAAATATATATACAAATAGTGTCAGGTTCTGAAAGTGACAAGTGTAGCTACTGAGCAAAAGGCAAATTGCTTATAGTAGATTCAACTATTTTTATATGTCAAAGTTTTAAGTATATTGTAATATTGTCTTGTTTTCCGTATCTTTAGCCCTATATCTCAAACAGCTGATAGCTAAGGATACAACAACTGGGAGATGATTTAAATTATCTAGGGAGCTTACATTCCCAAAAGTCTGACATTCCATTCAAGAAGTCATCTGTCCCTTTGCCAGGAACTGCCTCAGTAAGCTATTATTACAGATGGGAATGTGATTTAGCAGTGCACTGGGGAAGAAAAAATAATTAGAAACTGTTGATGGAAAATAGCTGAATGTACAAATGCTTGCATAAATAAGGCTTCATTAGTAATAAAAGACAGGATGTATGCCTATATCCAAAGCAGGAAGGAAATACTTTAGGAACTTCATCAAATAATTAAGATACAATGAATGAATTACATTGATAATTTACTTTTATATTTTAAGTTATTGGAATAAAATGCTGTAAAATGGGTCTGACAACAATTTTACCATTGTGGGAAGGCAATTGGGTCATTATAGGAGCATAGATATTTTGCATCAGTCAAGTATACTATGTAAAATTAACCTAGTTACCATTTCTCCTTTGAAGTAATTTTGATTTGTTTAGGCAAGTTCCTTATTTAGACAAAATTTTGGAGGGAGAAAATAGACCCATATGCAGAAAATTAATATCAACATAGAAGATGGTAAGTTTTCTGAAGTGAATATAGTATCGTGGTTGGAAAAGATGGCATCAGTTTGGGACAAAGCATCAGTTAAAGCTCCATTCATCTTCAAAACTTTCAGGTCTTTTTCAAAGCAGAAAACTGATGCTTTTGGATAAAGTATATGCTTTTGATATCACTGTCATTATTTAAAAGGTATGACTTGGTCCTCCTAAAGCATAATTTTAATATTTTCTTGTTTGCTTTTTTCTTTCCTCTTCCTTCTTCTCCTCCTCCTTCTTTTGTTTTATGAGACAGAGTGTACTTTGTAGTGCAGGCTTGTTTCACTATGCGGCCCATGGTGGACTTCAATTAGAGGCAGTCCTCCTGTCTCAGCCTTTTAATGCTATGATTATAGGAATGTCTACCATGCCCAGCTGCAGTACTTCCTTAAATGCAGGCAGCCTTATATCTTCAACTCAAAGATTCCTCTGTTAAATGAGCAATGTTCCCATCAGATAGTGAAAATCAGGGTCTTACTCCAGTTTCATTTTAAGAAGATAAATTTAAAGGAGACTTCAAGTGACAATAAAAAAATCACAATTTTCTTTCTCCAGTTTACTATGTCAAAAGCTTCAGCTATATCTCACACACAGTTACTATGTGCCTGGTAATACTGATTTACTTTCATGAGAAATGGCCTCTCATTTCTCTTCTTTTAGCTATGTACTATATCTAACAGTGCCTTGCTCTCCTCAGGTGTGTGTTCTGTCAGTTGTTTCAGCCATGTCAATCTGCTACCCCGTCTCTGGGGGAGACTGTTTAAGGTTTTGGAAGAAACAGAGAATTTATTTCTCCGCAGGGATTTGGGCAGCAGGTAAGGAAGTGAGACAGATATGGAATTCAAGCCAAGTGTGGGTGTGCTCCCCCCATTTGATTTAGCAATTGTGAGGCTGGAGGTGGGAATTTACTACTTGCTAAGCTAGTTTCTACTTCAAGTGTCTGCATGTCTGAAGCTGAGTTTGAAACCTCCAGCATAGTTGGAGTTAATTCTTATTAGGCTGGACTCCGCCCCTATCTTCTAAAGGTAAAGTAAGGTTTTTAGGCACCACTGCAAAGAGCAGCTGGGATTCCCATCTCAGTCTGACAAGCTAGGAGGAGAAGTTACGTCTCCGTTCTGAGCCCGGGGAGGGAACAAGTCACTCAGCCTTCATACTCAGAAGGTAAATATGCAACTTGGGCCAAATGCAATTGAAACAGCTGAATAAGAAACTGCTTTGCTCTCCTTGTGCTCACCCTTCCTTCCTCTTTCTTTCTCAGGCTTCCTGTCCTTTCATCTCAAAGCTCAGAAAAGCTGTTTTCTTCCCAAGGGCAGCCTAGTATATTTTTATTTAATAGTCTGATGTTTGCACAGAAGCTGAGAGGATTCAGAGTTGGATTTCTATTTCATATTGACAAGGCTTAAGGACCTAAGGGTTAAGTGCTAGCTAGTTTCTCCTAGGGAATTGGTAACTTGAGGAGAGGAAGTGCACCTCTCTGGGAGTGAAAGGAAGGGTTTTGTTTTGACTTGTCTATACAAGTAAAAGTGGATCTGCTTCCTGATGTGGTGGGTGATCTGTTACATTTGCCTAAATTAGGTTTATGACAACAAAAATGGGGGATTAGAGGTTGAGGAAAGTATGGTTGGAAATGAAAGACAGTATTCATTCAGTAAATATTTTTGAGTTCCTACTATATGTCAGGCAGGATGATTCCCAGAAGAACCTGAAAGAGTTTAACTATAAATCTATTCTTGCAAAGAACACTGTCAAGTGGTTTCATTTTGTGGTCAACAACTAAAAGCAGAAAGAAGCCAGTGAGTGAGAAGAAATCACCCATAGAGTGGTTGTGGGGTGCAAGTGGAGAGCAGCAACGATCTGCTTTTTGGATGGTTTCAAGTCTTGTCTATTATTTATGAGGGGACAGTAGAAACGGGAAGAATTGACATGTACTCTGGTATTAGGTATACCACATGAAATTTCACTTGAGATTCATGCACCATTATCTCCATTTTATAAATACAACTAAAATGCAGAGGTTTAAGTAATTTTATTCTACTTCATATCACCTATAAGTATTAAAGTGGCTGCAAGCAGGCTCAGGGGGCAGAGGTTTGATCCCTGGGCCTGCCGTGTAAGCCCTGCCCAGGAGGCGTCCCTGAGAAAGCAATTGAGACTGAGTGTGGGGGTGCACACCTGTAATCCCAGCATCTGAGGCTATAAATAGGAGAATCACTATGATTCTGATCTATGCAGTGAGACCCTGTACACCCTGTAGACCCTTTCCTAAAATACAGAAAAAAAGAAACAACTCAAAACATATCAAATATAAGATCTCTGGATACGGTCTCAGACCTGATTCTAAAATCTGAACTTTTCCCACTGAAAACAGTAACCCCAAATCATAAGTTTCATTGAAAACCAATTAAAGATAATTATAAAGTACAAATTCCCCATGTATTCAAATTCAGTGAATCTGGTATGTGAAGCCAGAGACCATACTGTTTCCAGAGTGATTCTCAAAAAAAAAAAAAAAAAGCAAAACTAATGCGATTCTGATACAGGCTTAGAATGCTCAATTTTAGAAATACTTTTTATAAGCCAGGGTACCTGCTAAGTCCTCTGAAGTTCTCCTTAAAAGTGTCTCCTCTTCCAAGTACATAGGGTGGGATCTGCTCCAAGTTCACCTGTGCCACTTCCCACACTGGTCACGTGCACTCAATGAATGCTGATAGTAGAACTACACTCCTGAATGAGTCCAGGAGGTAAAAGGCACAACTTCAGGGTTGGAACTATATCCTAAATGTATGGGAGAATACTTTCTTACTTGGTCCATCATTGCTAAGGCTTAATCATGCTTTTCAGAGCAGCTTGAAAGAGTAGCTTCTAACCAACTGAAGGAATAAATTAAGGCTCCCAGACAACCAGTTTATCACTGAAAGTAACAGCCAACTTTCCCTGTGAAGCCAGTAAAAACGGTGCTGAAAATTTTTAGTTGTTAAAGCATAATACACGTGGCAATTCAGTAAGCAGCATTAGTGGCAAGGAGAGAAGCCCATATGAAATTTGAGGAAATTGTTCACTTTCCATCTTTTTAATCTTGAAAGAAAAGGAATAGTGTGATACCTGATGTGGAGTTTCTTTATATAAGCCCACTCTATCTCTGCAAGCCTAAATCTATTACTGAGAGTTAACTTTTAGATATTTGATTGCTACTTGATATTGTTTGGCTTCCTGCCTCTTTTTTGTGGTATGAGGGATTGAACACAGGACCTTGCACTTGCCAGTCAAGCACTTATTTCACTGAGTGCCTCTACCTCAAGATGACAAGATGCAGGTACATGAATACATAAATAAGCTAACTAGCCCAACGCAACTAATTTTTCTAATCTCTGGAACATAGACATAAAGAAGGAAGGTGAGAAATGGCCCAGAGGAAATTTTAACAAGCTTAAAAGCTGAGGTCAAAAATCAGATCTTATTAGAATCACCAAGATACAAATAGATAATAAAACCTTTTCAGTGAGTACCTCATGAAATGACTTTAGGCATGGGGGGACTTGATCAACTTCTATAGTGGAAATATACCGAGAAGGAGATAATTCTAATGGACCCAGGTGGCAGAAAATGTGGAGAGAAAATATTTGGAAAATAATAGATTTTTGTGAGGCTATGCCTAAAACAGAAAGATCTAGAAAGGTTAGGTTTCTCATGTAACTAGCTTGACAAAAGAGTATTGATCAAATGTCTTGAGCAGGAGCCTATTTTGCATATCAGAAACATAACATGTGTTTGAAATAAACAGTGAATGCTTACTACAATATTTTATTATAGTAAATGCCACATTGCCATTAGTTCCTGCTCAGCTCTCCCCTGACTACCCCCCACTGCACTCATTTCCCTCATGTTTCTTGCCACTCTCTGAAGGAGTTCTGGAAGTCCTCTTTCATCAGTATCTTTACTTGTACTTTTGTGGCTGCATTGATACCCACAATGAAAATAAAACATGCTTCTTATGGTCTTTTCGACTTTTTAAAAGAGGCAGAATTTACACTATTCTAGATCCAGTGAATAAGGTAGATGAGAACACACGATAGCACGCTTACACATCTGCCTTTCTGTGGGAAGGCACATGAAATAGCTTTCCTCATATTTTATGGCCCCTTGTAAAGACTCTCACAAAAGAGAAGATCCAGAAATGCTTCAGAAAGTGGCTAAATGATAGAATAAATGCGCTCAAAGCAAGGGAGAGTACATTTGTGGGTCTTTTACTGTAAACAGTTGTTAAAATTTAAACACACACTGTATTTTTGAATAAAGCTTGTGTGTCTACATGTGTTGATCATTTCCTAGAGAAGTCTGAGCAGAGAGTGAGATGAATCTGTAGCAGCACTGAGAGGAAGGCAAAACTCATGTGGAGCATGAAAAGAAAGCCCTGTTCACATTCCTTTCCTAACACCAGTGCCAATAAAGCTTCTCTTCACAGATCTGTCCTAAACAAGTCCTTTTTGCAGCTATGTTTTCCTCAACAGTTGTAATTTAGTGATTCATTTTATGTCCACTCTTTTGTTTTGATGTTTAACTTACTGTTTTTTTTTTTAACCTGTAGTTGATACCCTTCCTTACTATGTTAATGCTTTCCTTAATTCAGAAATTGTGTAACAAGCTCCAGTGGGAACAAAAATTTGTGTTGTTTCCTTATCCTGAGAATTGTGGGGGAGGTGGGGTAGAGGAGGTGTTTTATTTTTCTTTTCTAAGAAAAATATAAGGACAACGTTTTCAGTTACATTGATGCTAAGTACCAGTACCCACCTATGAGCAAGTACATGTGCGAGTCAAAGAAAGAGAAAACGAATGATTAAAGCTTGGTAATGGAGACTTACAGGGACAGACAACTCATTTTGTAGAGAAAAAGGCTAAAAGTAACTTACTAGCAGTTTGAGTTAAAAATAGGGTCTCCTCTAGGGTACAGTGGCCAAATGTTCTCCATTCCCTCTGAAGACCCCAAAAAGGAACTCATGTTAAGTTGCAGCAGAGAAAGCTTATGAAGGAATGTGACGCATGATTGATTGTCAGTGAGAGTTGTTAATTTACTGTGAAAACTAATAAAAAAAAGAAAGAAAACTAGTCAACTATTTTTCCCTGAATTCACTTATTTTAATTGGTGTTCTTATTAGTATGTTTGCACCACATAATAACACTCTTTGTGTGGAGTATGTACATGTACATAACACATTTTAGCTCTTTTTCTAAGCCTCTTCCCCTCTCCCCACTCCTTCCCTCCATCTCTTGTCCCGTTTTGCAAAAGCAACCTATCACTATTTCTTATTATCTTTATTTTCTTTGATTCTTATTTCTAGCCTAGATTTTTTTAAATATAAAAAAAGGACCATTTTGCCATTTGTGGCTTAAGTGTTTTTCTACATGTCAAGTTAACCTCTACTCATGAGGCTGTGTTAGAATGTCCAGAATATTTCTAAAGATGAGCAAACATTAAGCTTTGGTGAGGATAGTAAACATATTGGACTTCATCGTTCCACTCTAGTTATTATTATTTTCTGGTCATACCTAATGTATCTCATACAACTACTCTCAGAAACAGGCATGTAAAACTATCGGGGAAAATAAGGGCTAAATGACAGTGTAAAACTACAAGAGGGTGACTCAAATGTAATCTTATTGCCATCTTGCTAGGTCTGAAAAGATCTCTGAGGCTGAAATAAGGAATTTAAAACACTCTTTTGTTGAATAAGTTTTTAGGTTTGCTGACTTCCACTGCAGAAAAATATCTTCAGAATATATCAGTAATGAACAGAAGGGTTCATTGCTCACAGATTTTAGGACACATTCAAGAGTAGAGTACAGGTACTCTGAGAAGTGAGTCACACTGCAGTTTGTAACTGGGAAACTGTATGGGATGAAAATAGGTAGAATGAGATAATCTAAACTTTTCCTCTTGTCTTGTGCCTGAGAGAGGAGGGCCTACCCAAAGGAAGGTAATGATGTCTATTCACAGGTGAAAGACGACTCTTTGCAAGTAAGAAAAGTATAGCCTACCCCATTTATAGGTGAAAAAAATTGTTCACACTTATTGTGGTTTGGCAAAAGAAAAATAATAAAACTAGGCCTGTGTGCTAAAGCTGTAGTTTTCATTTTTAAAATTATAATTTTCCTGGTCTCTTTTTAAAAAATCTTGCTCTTGCTTTTTCATCTTACCTTGCTACCAATACCTAGTTACTGAACTAATCTGCAGGAGTTGGTTACTGAAGTTTAGTGTGACTGTAAAATATTTCAGCTAGAGAAACAATGCTATTACGTACAAGAAATGTACATAAGGAATTAGAATAAAGTACAGCATTTTTGGTCCTTTTTATTAATGTGAGTACAAAGTGACTTAGCTGTTTTCTGGAGCTGAGCTTGAATTGCATTGGAGGACTGTCACAAGGGGAATTATTTCATCACAGGTGATGGAATGAAAACATTGCTAGAATGTTCTTCCTTGTACAGTACATGTGAATATTATAACAGTGTTCATGCACAGAATATACATTTTTTGCTGCTTCCATATGTATCTGTTGCCAGGTTCTGGGGTTCTGAGAGCTCATTTTAGAGATTTGTTTTGGGTTCTTCTTATACTAAACAAGTAATTGGACAAAAAGTTTAAAAGGTAGTGAAATTTTACATTTCTTAAGAACAGGAAAAGAAACATGCTGTGTAGAGTGAGTTGAGGCTAATTATTTAGGAAAAGAAGGATACTCTGCAAGGTGAGGATGGACCACTCTGTATTTAAGAAATAATGCAGTGTTAAATGTGAAATCTATGCTTTAATTTTATAAGGTCTATGGTACACAAATGATTTACATTCAATGCTTACAGACTGTGCATCTCCAATGTTGAGTTTCATGGTCATATTTAACTTTATACAAGCTGAGCTCTAGAGAGAAATTATTAGACAATTTTTTGAAGCAATTCTCAAACTACTGCTGATGGATAATGCTGTTACCAAATGTCTAGTGTTTTTTTTTTTTTTTTTTTTTTTTTTTTTTTTTTTTTTTTTTTTTTTTTTTTTTTTTTTTTTTTTTTTTTTTCAGAACTGGGGATTGAACTCAGGCTGTTGTGCTTGCCAGGCAAGTGCTTATTCTACTGAGCAATCTCAGATGTTTGTACTGGCCAAACATCTACTCTATGTATGGTTATCCTTCCTTCCCAGGAAATTTGGGACCTATCTGGTTTTATCACTGAGTGTCCTACATTCCACAAAATTCTTTAGTTCCAGGAAAACTGATATGTTTGTTCACCCTAGACCTAAATTAGAAATGGATAATGAGCTTCTTCTGAAGTTGACAATAAATTTGGAAAGACAACGAGTTATCCTACACCTATATACACTTAGACTAAATTTTGTGATTCTGCTTTCCTACTATCTGACTTTCAATGTTGCTTCTAAAATGAACTTCCGGTGAGAGTGAACAGTAGTATTATGGTTTGATAACTTTATTTGTCATGAATGAAGTCAAATTTATGTCTAAATGCTTCTCCTTTCTATCATATTCTAGGTACCACTCATAAATATAATCACTTCCTGTTATTTAGATTCTGTGCCCATCTACTGGTTGTCACATTGGAAATTTGGATCTCTGAGTGATGGCAATCATGTAGGACATATGGAATTAGTTCAGACTACAAAGTATTGTACTTGAGGCAGCTAGTACTCTTGTTATGCTAGTTTGCACAGTAGTTCTGGAGAAACTGGCCATCTTACTTTCAAGCATGTGTTCAGCTCTAATTGTTTTCTCAACCTTAAACATTTCAAAATTCTTGATGTGAAAGCATAGAGAATTAATTGTAATATTTTGCAGGTGATGATGTAATTATACTGGGGTAATTCTATGGGAAAAGCCTTCAGGCCAAGGAGAATTAGGAAAGGATGGCTTTCCACTGAATCACTTTGTGCAAGTCATTTGGTTTACTGGCTTTCAGTTAGCCCTTTTGTATATTGAGGAGCAATACATTTCTTAACAATTTAACAAGACCCTTGGGCAGAACACTTGAAAAAATGGATTCAGGAGGGATATGTTGAGGTAGTCAATATCAGCTTTATTTCTGTTCTCCTGTAGTCTGGGCTTCTTCATCAGAAAATCAGTCCACAACAGAGGGCTGTACAGGCTTTCATAATTTTACAAATTTCAGTATGACAAGCAGAAGCATTACCTCATTGTGGCCAAGCATACCTACTTTCTAACAGCAATAAATCAAAACTAGTTCTGCT
>PVKA01027370.1:0-30636 GCA_004027165.1 Ctenomys sociabilis
TCTATATATATATATATATATATATATATATATGTGTATTTTGAAGTTATATATATATATATATATATATATATATATATATATTATATATATAACTTCAAAATACACATACATGTATTCTGAAAATTCTTTGTTTTGTTTTCTGTGAGACAGGCTCCCGATACGTAGTTCAGCCAGGCCTAAAGCTCAAGGTCATGCTCCTACCTCAGCCTCCCCAGTGCTGAGAATACAGGTGTGTACCACCATGCTTGGCTATTCTGACATTACTTTAAAAACCAGCCAGAAAAAAATACAAACATGAAATTCTGTGTGTCTGGTGAGCAGTGGTCTCTCAAGGCAGGGGAAGATTACACAGCTAGATGTAGGCACTGGCTCTGTTCTAGTTCCTGGATTGGGTAGTTGGCTTTTATTGCTTGCAAAGTAATAGGCCAATGAAAAAAATGAGTAAAGGAAGAAATAAAGTCATGCAGGGGCCATGAGCACGTGTCATAAATCAAGTCCTTTGATGTGTGAAATGAGATTAAGAACAGAAGGTATGCCTTAGAGTTGTTCTAAAGATTCACATTCTGAGAACAATGCCTGGCACATAGTAGCTTTGCATTAGTATAAGAGGGGTTGGGGAGGCAGCAGAAAGACACAGGGAAAAGAGAATTAGGAATAATGCAATTCTGTACCTGGAAGTCCATTATTAATGCATTAATCCAAAGCAAGGAAGAATAAAAGATTACACATGAGATGGATCTAATCAGGAACCATTCCAGGGGGCAGTTAAAATTGGAAGGATTTTTTTAAAGTATAAAAGTGTTGCTAAAATAAAAATACACCCATGGGCTGGCTTGCTAGTCAATGGATGAAGGTTCCAACTTCTATTTCCAGAGTGGAACTTAGTTGCCACGATAATAGGAGGTGACATTTGTTTGATTTTCCTCCCTTGAGTTGTGGAAGAATCCTATAAACTCTTCTATAAATAACAGAGCAGAGGCCGAAAGGTTTCCTGTGACTCGCGCTGCAGCCATTCACCTCTGATGGCAGTCTGAGTGGCAGCTGAGTCAGCCCTGTGGCAGAGTCAGCTGGGGGCTTCTGCCTCCAGCAGCCAGGTGGCCACGTTTCCCCCCTTGGCCTCAGTAGTAGGGCTTTAAGGGCCAGCACAGGCAAAGCACTCCACCTAGCACCGACAGACCCGGAACCCAGGATCAGAGTGCTGTCCCTGCCAGGGACAGTTGTCATTTGTTAAAGAGGCCGGAGTCATGACAGCAACACGGTCCTCACTGAGAAGACCCACGCTCTCCATCTGAGCCAGGCCCACTGTAGTAATTCCCAGGTCGTAGAGAAATGCACGCCACCCATCCATCCTGTGGTAGGATAGGAAAGGGGCACGTGGCTGTTGGCGTGACCCAGTGTGGAGGAGTTTGGCTTCCTGCATAAATCGTTCACGAGGACCCCAAGATAACCCAGCAGATGCTTGGGGCTTCTTTGACATTGGCTCTAAGGCTGCTGGGGACCGTTTGCTCATCTTCCTGCTTCAGCTGCTTCCCGCTCTGGGTAGTTGCTGCTTGTTGCGCCATCTAGATCAGCGGCAGAGGACTGAGGTAAAGGTCGACGTCTCTTGTCCAATTTCTGATCATTTTATTGTTCATGTCATATCCCTCCTTGCCGGATCATGAAGGGGTGTCTTTTTCTGAAATAAAAAAAAGTGACACACACAAAAATCAAGCACCTTTAAACTGTGTGCTATGGTAAGTGAAGATCCACGCAGTACCCAGCAAACTAATTTTCATTTTCACACTTTTCCCTTAGGAGAACAGTCTACTTGTTTGCTTATTTTTTCCACTTGACTAAACATGCATGAGGGAGAACAAGAAAAACACAGAGAATAATCTAGCTCCTTTTGGACCCAATAAACCAACAAGACGTCCTCCAGGGAGAAGCCTCCCCCGTACCCACTGATCCAGGAATATTCTGTCCCTCCTCAATCCTTTCCAGAAGCTCAGCTTTGTGGAAAGACCAACTAATGGTTACAAATGGAAACTTGTTATTAAAAAAGAAATCACAGTATAGGGACAGGGCTTCCCAAGATCAAAAATAAATTAGGATATGAGTCAGGGATGAAGTTGTTTCAAATTCATGCACAAAACTGAAAGGCTTCATTTTAACATTTTATTTACTTGACTAGCTTCTTACTCTCTCTTCCTACTCTGTAGGCTGCAGTCTACAGAAGCATCCTGTGGCTTGCCTGAGAAGTGCTTCTGCAGTGAAACTTGGACGCGCTGGTCTGCTTTGTGTTCTGTGTAAGTGCAGCACGGTGCCCATTGGGAAAAGCCGGTGCTAAAGCCCCAGGTGAGCAGATAATCCAGGCTGCTCCTTCTGCAGTCTCCGAGGCCTGGGCTGGGGAGTGGAATTCTGAGGTTAGCAGCCCCACAAACCTCTGCTTTCTCCCTTTGCACAGAGCCGTGGGCATTCCTTGGCATACAGAGTTTCACGGAGGATTTGGGAGGTATTTATGGCTTTGCCTGGTCAGATGTCCTCTGTCTTCCACAGATGAAAGACCAAAGCTGGAGAGACCACAGAGCAGGACCCTGGTAGAATTTCCCAACAGAGGACCTCGGTAAAGAAGAGGGGCTTAAGTAGCATCTGCTTTGACTTTTTCCCTCTATGATGAACAGGTGTGTGTTAGGGACCCTGTGAAGAACAGTTCTGAGCTGTCTGTTGTGTGTGGGGAGCACAGTGGTCTTTCCTGACATTTGGGAAAGACTGAGGCTTCCAAGCTACAGATTGAGTGTGTCCTCTCAGCCTTTGTCTCAGTTACTTCTCTCCTTGCTGAGACAAAATGCCCAATGCCCGGAGTTAGAGAAGGAAAGGTTTATGGCAACTCATGGTTTGTGGAAGTTCTAGCTCATAGTTGGCTGGGTGCAAGGCAGGGTGGAAAGATCATGGCAGAGGGGCGTCACAGGGCCAAAACAGTTCATGGTAGGTGGAAGGCAGCACGGCAGCCGGATATAGAGAAAGCAGCAAGTGGGCAGCGGCCACAGCTCCCTTCCCATCCCTTGTACTCTACCCAGGCTGCGCACCTCAGGGTGGGCACACTCACACCCAGGGAGGGCTTCCCATTGCCCACACCCAGGCCACACCAAAGCAGCCGGTGCACTAATTTAGTATCTACACACTCTTCATTCCAGCACCATACACTCCAGGCCCAGATACCTCAGAAAAGTCCCACCCGTGACCCCTGAGGCCTTGTGGGGACATCTAGAGGCAAACCATGATATCCTTTCTCCATGCACACACCAAGGAGACAGAAAGCAGGTCCAGCCCAAACCTGCGGCTGCTGTGTGGACCTCAGGTTACAGTGTCCTCCTGGATGTGCAGACAGGAGGCAGCTGGGGACTCCTGGCTGGGTGCTGGGGACGACATGCCCATGTGGCCCACATTCTTACACCCCAAAGACCAAGGTACCTGGGAAGGGTGGGGCATGTTATTATTTCTTCAGCTTCTCGGTAAACAATGGAACAAACTTCCTATGTGCCACCAGACAGCAAGATTCTATGAAGTAACAAACCAATCTTGAAAAGATCTCATTATAGCAAACTGCAGCATTAAAACGGCGGCGCAGAGCACCATAAAGGTCGAGCCTAACCAGCAGCACCGCGGCGTTGTTACTGTGCTTTCCGAACCCCTTTGGCACTGCACAGCCCGTCACACGCACAAAAGCCCTCAGCAAACAGGGATTTGCTTGCTGAATACAAGGTCATTTGACTTTTTTAAGGGGCTGTGGATTGCCTGACCAAGAGGAAACAGAAGCACAATCTGTTTGCCAAGTGAAGTACCAATCATTTAGGTGTTAAGTTGGCCATCTGTAGATATTTTCAGTCCAAACACTGAGGAAATCATTCATGATTACTTTAATGACTCCTCTTCAAGGCCCCTGAAGTGGATATTTTGTGTACAGGACAGGTGTTGTTGACACCTGGCCAATGTAGTCACTGTGGTATGACGATTTCAGTTCTTTTGGAAAAATACCTAGGAGGGGAACAGGTGTCCTGGATGGGAACTTCATTCCTAGCTTTTTGAGGAATCTCTGCACTGATTTCCACAGTGGTTGTAGTGTTCTTTTTCCTCCACAGCCTCTCTAACGTTTGTTATGGTTGACTTCTTAATTACAGCCATTCTTTCTGGTGTAAGATGGTATCTCGACGTGCTTTTTTTTTTATTATTTTATGGAAGGGTCTACAGGTTGTTCAGGATCTTACTACTAGATCAGACTCATAGTGATCCACCTGTTTATAGCCTCCCAAGAGCTGGAATTACAGGCAAGAACCATATGCCCAGTCTCAATTGCCATCTCAGTGTGCCTCGGAGGGTGGGGTTGGCACAGTAGGCCAGGGAATTGAACCCCCAGCCCCTGAGTTTGCTTGCAGGCACTTTAATCTGCTGAGCTATTTGGCCAACCCTCAGCACTGTTTTAATTTGCATCTCTTGAGTGCCCAGTGATGTTAAAACATCTTTTTGTATGTTTACTTGCCATACTTATCTCATTTGTGAGGTGTATATTCTTCTCACATGCCCATTTTTGGATTGAGTCTTTGAATTTTGGATGTCTGCTTTTCCTTTTAATTCTTTGTATGTTCTAGATAGGAGTCCTTTGTCTGATGGACAGTCTGCTACAATTCTCTCCCCCTTCGTAGGTTTTATTTTTACTCTGTTGACATGCAGAAAGTTTTCAAAAAGATGAGATTCCAGTTGTTGATTCTCTGCAATATTTCCCATGCGTTTTCATTTTTGTTCATTAACTTTTTACCTATCCCTGTGTTCTTGGGCTTTTTACCCTGCTTTCTCTTCCAGAAGATTTAGTGGTGTTTCAGGTTTAGGATTTCAGTCTGTGGTCATTTGGCTGTGGTTTTGTGCATGGTGAAGGCGTGGATCTATTTTAAGCCTTCAGAATGTGTATTCTTTTTTTTTTTTTTTTTTTTTTTTTTTTTTTTTTTTTTTTTTTTTTTTTTTTTTTTTTTTTTTTTTTTTTTTTTTTTTTTTTTTTTTTTTTTTTTTTTTTTTTTTTTTTTTTTTTTTTTTTTTTTCAGAATCGGGGATTGAACTCAGGCCCCTGAGCTTGCCAGGGAAGCTGAGCCATCTCCTCTGCCCTAGAATGTGTGAAGCCATTATTTCAGCAACATTTATTAAAGAGGCTATCTTTCTTCCAGTGAACATGTTTTGCCTCTTTTTCAAAGATAAGGTGAGTGAGTGTGCTTGTAGCTGTGTCTACAGCTTCTAATCTGTTTCCCTGACCCTCAGCAATGTCCTTATGCCAATGCCATGCTGATTTTATCACAATATCTTTATAGTATAATTTCAAGTCAAGAACTGTGATGCCTCCTGCCTTTCCCTCTGCTGTTCAGGCTATTGTTTGAGTTTTTGAGACAAGGTCTCACTGTTTCTTCCAGGCTGGTTTTAAATGCTCTGTAAAGTGCAGATTGGCCTCGAAATCCTAGAAATCCTCCTTCCTCAGCCTCCAGAGTATGGGGCTTACAGGCCAATGTCACCATGCCTGGCCGAACCCTGTATCTTTACCTCATCTGATAATGTTTTATTTAATATCGTTATGTATCTGCACAATCTTCTAATCTGTTTCATTGATCCTCAGTGATGTCTATTATTTTTCCCATTATGTTATAATTTTTTTAAAGTTTTAGAAATCTCTCTAAATAAGGACCATATAAATTCTATGTGTGGCACTTAGCTGATGTCATTTCAGTCTCTCCCTTGTCTCTGTTTTCATCCTACGTATTAAACCCAGAGACTTTGTGCTGAGGTGTGCCCTCAGCAATTCCTTTTCTCATGTTTTATTTTGAGACAGGGTCTGTCTTAGTTGCTCTTCTCTTTGCTGGGACAAATACCTGACACACAAAATGAAGGAAGGAAAGGCTTATTTAGCTCACAGTTACTGGAGGTTTCAGTCCGTACTCAGCTGGCTCCCAGGCAGAGGGGCACGTGGAGAAAGCAAATGGCGGTGGCAGAGAGCAAGAGCCCTATGCAGGAGCAGCAGCAGCTCAAGTAACTAACTTCTTTTTCCTCCTCACACTGTAATGCAAACTACCTCCCCCAAGGCGGGTGCAGCATCCACACCCACAGTAATCAATCACAAACTCCAGAAGCTGCCCCAAGACTGCATGAGGATTTGGGGTGACACCTAGACACAAACTATAACAGGGTCTCACTAAGTGAATAAATTTCCCTGTCTTGGTTCTAACTTGGCATCCTCCTGCCTCAGCCTCCTGGAATGCTAGGAAGCTTAGCATGTGCTACCATGGCCTGCTTCAATGTGTCAAAATGGCTCAATTCCATTTTCCTCTGGGTCTTTCTTTGTCAGATGACCCCAGATGCTTCCAGCCCCACATGCACAGCTGGGACTTTCTGATTGGATCCTTGTGGAACTGCTACATTGCTTGGATTCATTGGAAGGTGCTACTCAGGAGATGACCATTACTTAGATGCATTATTTCATTAGGGCTAGTAAAAAGAGGACACTAAAATACCATCATTCTCTCTAGATTTACTAGTAGAAACTCTTCTATGAGGAGGAAATCCTTCCCATGAACTATTTCAGGCCTTGAGGTACCTGTTATGTAGGAATAAAGGCAAAATCATTTCTCTTCCTTCATGAGTTTTCAAAATAACAGCAGAATTCCCTGGCTGAAAAGGACCAACTAACATTTTTATTTCTGTAGTCATTGTGAACTAAGGATGCCACCTGTAGCTGGAAGAGGCTTTGGGGTGACACCTAGACACAAACCATAACATGGTTTCACTAAGTGAATAAATTGCTCTGTCTTGGCTCTAACTTGGCATCTTCTTGCCTTAGCCTGTTGTAATCTTTGCTGGTGTGGAGCTGCATGCATCCCAGACACCCAGAGCCCACTCGGGGGCTCCTTCCTTTCTGTACACCCTCAGTGGTCTTCTGCCTTCTCTCCTCTGTGCTGCAGACCACCCAGCTCACTTTCTACACTTACTTCCCAGTTCTGTGTTACACATTTCTTCATGGCATTTAGGGGACAATCATCTATTCTGGGTTGAACATTGTTACTGGACACTTTCAGGGGACACAGGTAGCTAATATGATGTTTAAAGGTAGAATGATCATGAAGTTATATTAATTCTTCAAATTCAAATTTTGCACCATTAAAATTTTGCTTAATGTGACCTGTTACTGCTTTTCCTTTTTCCTATGCAAGATTCTGGGTTCCCAGTAGAAGGCTCTCAGAATAACACCCACAGCACTCTCAGGAATGTGATTGCTAGAAACAACACATGCGACTTCCTTGTGTATCAGCCACTTTGCTGTCGCTAGAACAAAATACTTTTTTATAATGGAAATTTCTTTCTTTTTCAAAAATTGATTTTATTATTAAAAAATAGCAATGAGACAGGTTCAAAATAGGTTAGTAGGACAGTTATAATAATTAATATATTGCATATTGTTGTCTTCATGGTAGTTATTCATAGTACAAGATGCAGACATGATATCTTGTCTAAACATTATTAGTACAAATCTTTCTTCTCATTGAACTAAGAGAAAGTAGCTATAAATCTATCCTTACTAATTTGGTGTCCCAAATTTTCTGTTTAAGGAGATTATGGGGCCACAGAGGAAAGTAATCAGCAATGTAGAGTGTGCCTAAGGAAAGTCACCTAGAGAGAAAACATTCTCTCAGGCTTTCACAGAGAAAATCGGTCATGACTCATCCAGATGACTGACACCTACAAAAGATCTACAGAGTGCTGTACATGATTTCAGGGTAAATCCTGAGGGGATTTTGACTGACCTTGTCAGATACAAAAGATATATTTTTATTATATGGGTCTTGTTTTATTTTGGTCTTAGCCATCCAGAAGAAAAGTATAAATGTGAAGTATAAAACATAAAGCCATATTAGAAGAAAATACTTAACACCTACAAATTAAAGGAAGAAAATTGATTTTGACTCAAGGTTTTAGTGGGTGTAGCCCATGGTTGGTTGGCTCCAATGTATAAATGACATGGTATAGGGACTTGGCAGAGCAAGGCTACCAGGAAGCAGAGGGGGAGGAAGGAGCGAGGAAATGGGTGCAAGAATGGGCCCGTCCGGGTCACATTTCATGACCCACCTCCTCCCACCGAGCCCAGTGCTGATAGTCCATGCAGCTACAACTCAGCAGCAGATCAAGTCCTGGACTGTTTTCAGGCCCTCATGATCCAATGCACTTTGCAAAGCCCTGGTCCTGAGCACATGAGGATTGGGGAGACAGTTTACATCTCAAATGGAACTGTTGTATCATGGGGAAATCCCATTAGGGTCTATGTGCTTTAAAGACAATAACATAATTCTCTTTAGGTATAGCTATGCCACAAACCATTATCTAATTGATTTATTAGTTTTAGTTTTTTTTTTCCTGTAGAGATTGCTTTTGTTATACAAGCATTAAAATTATTTGATAATTCCAAATTAAAATCTGAAAAATAGGAATAGTCAAAACATCTCATTTACAATTCTCCCTTTTATCCTAGTTGCATTCTGCCCCTCTATATGACCAGTTACTGTCTTAGGTTTCTCTTTCACTTAAAAACATTTATGGGCCATTGCATGTGCATGTATGTGTGCACAGGCCTTTTTACCCTTGCTGTCTTTCTTAGATAGTTGTGGAATCTAGGGCAGAGGTTCCACACTATACCCTTCCCACTTACCACAGTGCCCCTGAGGATCTCTAGTATCCACTGGTGAATTCACCTTGGTTTGTGGCACCAGAACCTTGGTGACACAGATGAACCACTAAAGTCTTTTGAATCTGTAGCGGAGTTACAGAAATAACCACATGCACAGTTCTTTCCCCATTTTTGCCAGCATATCTGTAAGACAGATAGAAATAAAATTGCTGGGCCAAAGGTTAAATGCCTGTGTAGTTTTACAAGGAATTGCCAAGTCTCTTTGCGTGGAGCTTAGGCCTTATTTCATTCTGAACCAACAATGAAGTATATTGTCAAACTTTTGGGTGTTTGCCAGTCTGAAAGGCAAGAAATCATATCTTGGAATAGTTCTCTTTCTTTCTTTCTTTTTTTTTTTTTTTTTACTATGAACATAATTAGGCACATTTTCATATTGTAGGAGCCACATGTGTCCTTTTGTATGAACTACGCATGCTTCCCTCTTTGTATTTCCTTCTATTGCGTTGTTGTTTTTCTTATCTGTTTATAGATTTTTTAAAAATTTATTTATTTGTATTTTAATTTGAAGAGTGAAAAATAGAAGCAAAAACAAAGAGAAAAAATGACATAAACAGGGTAACATGCAACAATACATATGTTACAGATTTTCAAAACATAGATGGCTAAATATATATATATATATATATATATATATATATATATATATATGTATATATATGAAATAAAGCAATACAACACAGATCAGCAGTCCACAATAGAAGCAGGTTATCCACAAATGTTGTTGACTTAAGCCATTCACAGCTCATTATATTAATATGACTTTACTTTATATACCTCCATTGTTATACTTTTCTGCTAGATGGTTAAGACCGAGTTAAAGCAAGACCTAAATATCAAAAAAAGTGTAACTTTTGTATTAGATAAGTTCAGTTAGGTACCTTAGGGTTTATCCTGTAGCCCTTTACCGCCTTGTAGTTGAGTCAGTGTCCCTTGTCAGTGTCAGCCTTGTGGATGAGTCACAGTCATGGCTTGACCAGTTTGCTCTCTGTGGAAGCCTGAGAGAAAGTTTTCTCTCCATGTGACTCTCCCTAGGCACACTATACATCATCGATCGCATTCCTCTGTGGCCCCATAATCTCCTTGATCAGAAAATTTGGGGCACTACTGAGTTCCATGATGTTACATTATAGGTTCTCCTATGTCCTGAGTCTTCACTGATCTTCAAAGGCTAGGGCCAAAATATTGGCTGACCTTGCAGCCTTTCTTTTTCTCCAATTTTTGATGTTAGATTTTTTTTTAAAAAACGAGAATGAATGTCTTTTGGAGAAGAGGAATGGGGAATAAGAACAGCCCCACAGAGACTGGGGACCCTGCATAGGTTTCCATTCCAGATATTTTTTATTTATCAATGTTATTAATCCCTTGTGATACAAATTGCATAAGTTATTATGAATTTGTGATTTTACTTTACATTTCTCCTGGGCCCATGAAAATGGTTTTCTTTTTAAGAAGTTGTGCATAGCCTAATGTTGCAGAAATGTTGTGTCTTTTAGCCTCTGGATTGTGAGCAATAGTTGGGAGGTATCACTGACAATTAATTTCTGCTCAGCCTGAGAGTCCCTGGGATTATAGATATGCACCTTGAATCTGGCTATAATTTTAGGTTTCATCTTTCCGATGTCAGATTGCCAGCATTACCACGCTGGCTCTGGTAGGATGTGTGTGGGAGATGGCTGCTGGCCTTCAGGAGCCATCGGCGTAAGAGGAAGCCAGGCATGGGGACAGACTCGAGCTCCCTGGCCCCAGGAGAGCTGCAGAGCGGCTGCTGAGGGCTGTCCCTCAGCTGGGACTGGCCCAGATCTCCCACACCTCCCTGAGCCTGGAGCCCACACCCTGCATCCACTCCAGCCCTCTTGGAAACCTGCACTTCATTGATCTGCACACAGGGTCCTGCTGTCCTCAGCTGTGGCACCAGCTGAGGGGTCCCCATGCTGGACTATTCCCTGAATTCCACACTGTTCCTAGTAGACTTGTGCCCATGACTGGCCAACTCGGGAGGCCAAGGTATGAGCGAGGGTTCAGTCCCTGGACCCAAACTGGAATGAGGAGTTTGGGCAGCAGGCTGAAGTCCGTGCTTGCGGAGGAAGGAATGAGCGCAGGGCTTTGCTGCTGCATCCTCATAAGTAAAACTCCTGGTGCCACAGCGCCTTTGGGCTGAGCTCCAGCCTCAGCCCTTTTTTGTGTGACCAAGTGGCACAGGCTGGGCTGCAGTCTGTGATCCTCCCATCTCAGCCTCCCAGAGTGCTGGGATCACAGGCCTGCGTGACCCAACCTGCCTGAAGTGGAGAAAATTCTCTGCTATTCACAGGAACTCTTTAAAACAGCCCAAGATGAAGGGCACCCAAAGCATGATAGCCCCGACATCTCTTCCTTTGCTGAGGGCTCCCTGGTCGCCAGTGTGGGGTGCTCCCTTTCCACGACCATGCCAGGAGGCTCCCAGGGCCTCAGTCCCACCTGTATAGGCAGAGGAAGGGTGCTCTGGGCTGGAGTTGGTAGTCATCAGGCATCTGGCCATGTAGATGGTGCATGGAAAACTTGAGGATGAACTCTTGTCAGCCCTGAGTCATTGGATTCCCCACTGCCACCTTCTTGTCAGCCTGAACACTGTCCAAGGTCACCCCCCACCAGTTCATCTTGGAAGAAGGCACAGTGCCAAGATGCCTGCGATCCCAGGGATGGTGGCCTAGGTGAACAGCGGTGCAGTTAAGGAAGCAAACAACATGTACAAGGTGTTTCTCGGAGGTGGCCGGCGGTCAAAGCCCCTGAAGCATCTGCACCCTAGCTGGCAGGGGAGCACGCATGGGGCAGCTCCCCTTGTTGCCAGCCTGCTGCTACCCTGGCTGCTCACTGCCAGTGAGGAGGCCCGCAGCACAGGCCTGTGGCCTTCCCAGGAAATGCACAAATGGCATTACCCCCAAATCAGAGCAGCTGGGGAACCGCAGCAGGGCCCAGCTGTGACCTCTGCTGGCCACATCTGCTGTGCTTCAGGCATGTGCTCAGCCCAGGCAATGTCCTTCCTTCTGTCCTGGACCCTGTGGCTGAGGTAGCTGAGGTACAGTTCAGGAAAAGGAGAGGCAGTGAGGGGAGGATGTGGCTGCAATGTGAGCTAGAGGGAAGGAAAGACCCCATCAGTCAGAGTCCTCTCCTTGCAGACCCGTGTTGCCCAAAGCCCTTGGGCAATGCTAGGTCCCCGGTCTGCTGAGGTGTGAGAGCCCAGAGCAGGCCTTCTATCCTAAGATAAAGGAACAGGTTTACCTGTTTACAAAAGAAAACTGTAACCTGAGCCCAGACCTGTCAAGTGGACTTGTGCTCTCCTGAGTTCCGGACAGTGTGTGCCTACTGTCTCCCGTATGCATGCTAGGTGTCTGCATGTGCCTCACTCTTCCTGGTGCAATTTTACCTAGTACAACCAGAAAATTCTCTTTCTGCAACAGGAGGCAGTGAAGCTGCAAACAATGCAGTGGCTTAGGGTCCTTCCCTCTGCTTTGGGGACACTCTGAGACCCTGTCCTGGAGGACCATGTAGGCTGGGGGTGGGGCCTAGGGAACACAGGCAGTGGGGTCAGCTTCACAGGATGAGCAAAGTGGAGCTCTGCTCTGATGATGTGCTGCCATCTAGGGCCCTGCTGTGCTTATGGAGGGCAAGGAACCCGGCCTGGGGCACCTCAAAGAGGATTCGTGGTGGCCACCAGCGGTGGGGCCCCAGGATGTCAGCCTCCTCAAGTCCAAAGTCCAAGGACAAGTGACAGGCAGTGGAGCAGCCCTCGCCTCACACCTGTGCCACGCAGGTCCTCCTGCACTGCAGGGCCTTGTATCTGTTTCTGAATAAATATCCATGCTGGGTTGGTTCAGGGTCCGTGTTGCGGAGGCTCCTGATGCAGTCTGACCCACTGTCTGTTGTGAGTTCCAGCAGGCACTATCGGTGCAGTGTCCTTCCCACATGGCAGACTTCCACTTAGAGCCCTGCCCCCATGCTCATCCCCTCTAGCCATGCTTCATGAAGGTGGAGGCTAGGAAAGCTAGACAGGAAGAGGAAGGACACAAGCAAAGTCATTACTTCAGTGCCCCTACTCTGGGACCTCTGAGGACCTTGTCTGGTGATTGCCATGATCTGGGCCTTTCATCCCATCTCAGTCCTGTGGGCATAGCCCGACACCAGCTGCATTTTGTTAAGAGAAGCAAATGAAATGGAGTAGGCTGTAGCTGAGGTCTTCCAGGGTGTTCTGAAGCAGCAGTGTAGGCTCTATCCCTGGGGGCTCAGTGTATGGACACTTCCATGGTGCTGTGGTCACTCCCGGCGTGGACTTCATCTCCTTTATGACACACATGCTCACATTAATATTTGAGCTGTATTGAGTCAACTAAACCTCTAAGCCTCTCCCCAGGAGCTGCTAAGCCACAGACTGCCAGCAACCACCAGAGAGGCCTGGGGAGGGGAGGGTGGGGGTTTCCAGAGCCTCCTCACCCACTTCTAGTCCATGTTGAGGGCACCTATTCACCCACCAGTTTTCGTCCTTATTTATCCCTCAGGCAGTCCTGGCTCCTGAGTCTGCCCCACGATGCACACCACCTTTGGGTGGGCTGATGGGCGAAGAAGCAAGACAACATTCTTGCTCTTTGAGAGACCCATACTCTAGCTGAGGAGGGAAAATCGACTAGAGAAGGTGAGTCATGGAAACCTCACACCCAGCTGCATCAGGCACCCTGTATCCCACTCAATTTAGGCTGAAGTTAGTCATGTGGTCACTGCATTAGAACTCAATTTTCTTATTTAAATAATGTGACACTTGCACATTTCATGATCTTTCCACTTCTAAGGACCCAAGCTCCTAAGTGTGAGATGGCCATAGCTCCTTTCCTAAGTGAAATTTGCACAAAGCTGTGCAGGGTGAACTAATATTTCTAAACACACATGCATTAAATGGGCTACATAATTCAGATAAAATACCCCTAGAGATTTCTGCATCTTAGCTGGGGGTACAAATGGAACCAAAGGCAACCTCAACATAGGTATGGGAATTCTGGGAGGGTGGGGGAGTCTGATACAATGGTCCACAGACAGGTGCATGTGGTCTTACGCTCAGGCATCCACAATACAGGCGAGGTGGACAACAGCTGTTTTCCCAGCTTCTTACCTTTCTTTCCCGATTATTCCAGCCCTGCAGCCCCAATCCTACTCTACTCTTTCTTGTACCACTTCCCAGTGGGCCACAATAAAGTGTGACAGACAATATGGACATGTCCCACTTAGCAAGCCAGCCAGTTCCTATAGCCCTCACCTGAAAAGTAAGGTTGGCACAACCCTTAACAACTGATGAGCTGAAAATCTCACAGGTGTGTGTTTGTGGGGACACAGATGGGTAGACACGAAGGGAAGCACAAGGTTTCCAGCCATTTGGGTGGCATAGTCTTCACCCAGCTATTGGTCCACATGTGAGAAGGAAGGCCAGGACAATGCTGTGACAGAGTGCTGGAAAGGAGGTGGGAAAGGAAAGACTATGTGGGGGAAAGTGACATTTTGAAGGGCATGCAATGGAAGAATGAGTCTGAAGTGCAGCCAACCGTGAGTAAAGAGGGTAGTGACAGAGGACATCTGGAAGACACGGAAGCTTGAACTTGGTGCAAGAGTATTGGTACGATATTCTTACTAGATTGTAACCTCCTTCAAGGCTGTGAGTCAAAATATAGTGATCAACACAGGAAGTAGAATGGGGAGCCAGAGGTTAGTCCGTTAATTCTGATGAGGTGGTGAAAAGCTATTTTTCTACAATACTTGTGAAGATGAGTCATGTTGTTTCTGAAAATAAAGACTACTTGAAGTGATAGTTAAAGCAGCTACTTGAAATTTATGAAGTTTGCTTTCAAAAATAACTTAGTCTTTGGGAATCCTGTTTCCCTGGCAAAACCCGACTTCCACCAGACTTCATTTGAGAGACTGGGAAACAAAAGTTCACAAAACATTGGAAAACCTTAATGCGAGTGGTATTTGATGAGATGACTGTGAACTGGTCAGGAGCGCACGGGTTCCATCCTCCATGGGATAAACTGGTTTTGGGAGTAAGGCCTACCACCACTGATGTCGTGGACTTCGGGGCCTGCTGAGCGCCCTATATTTGGAAAATCAGTTTAAGACTGTCATCAGATGCATGCAGCTGTGGGCTTTTCTCAGATCTGGTTTATGGTTTTATGGTTTCCAGCGTGGAGCCAACAGTTTTCCAACAGTTGTGGAAGAGGAAGACGTGGAGTCCTTTGTGAGCCAGTGGGTGGTGGGCCGGCACACCACTGCCTTTCTGAGCTGGTACCTTGGTGTCAAGGAAACTAATGGGAGAGAGTGTGTTTAGTAACAGCCCTGGGTCACCGACTCTGCTCTGATCTCTTATGTGGAAAATGTAGCTATTTTTGGTTTCTCTACAGACGTAAAGTACAGTTTAAGTAAAAAATAATTCTCAAAAAGGTCTGAGCTCATAAATACAAGTAAGAATTGCTGTGCTGTTCACAGTTCAGTAAATAAATGACTGCAGAAGTACGCAGTGAGCATGGGAACCAATGCTGTCCTCCTCCCACTGGCCCTGCCTAACAAGGGCAGCTTAGCAGCGAACTCCAGGCCAGGAGCTGAGGAGCCGGAGGGAATGCTGAGCAACTTTGGGCTTCATTCTGCGCATGCAGGAGAATGATCTTGCGCATGCTAGGCAAACTCACCATGCTACATCCCCACCCATCTATCAGTTTGCTGCTGGGTCTGGCTAAGTTGCCCAGGCTGGCTTTGAAGTTGCTGTTCTCCTGCCTCGGCCTCCTGGACATCTGGGGTTATAGGAGCTCCTGCAGAGCAACAGTGGTGGGAATGGAATGTTTTCTTTTCAGTGAGCCATGTTCAGGGTGCCTCTACAGGCCAGCTGTGTGTGCAGCAGCAGCTCTGTAATGGTTCTGCAGGCAAAGTCCACAAGCTCACGCCCAGGACACCCTGCCATGCTGGCCAAGGCAAGCAGTGAATTCATTCATGGTCACGTGCCCTTAGGTCTGCTTCCTTTCCCTTGTTTCCTATCTGAGTGTACCTTGTGTCCATAAAGACTGGGAATCTTGAGGGCTGGCCAGATAGCTCAGCAGACTAAAGCACCTGCTTAGGCAGGCACAGGGACGAGGGTTCGATCTCCTGTGTGCTGTATTGGCCCCATTCCACGGGTGTGCTGAGATAGCAACTGAGACTGGGGCGTGGTGACAGACACTTGTAATCCCAGAGCATGGGAGGCTGAAGACAGGAGGATCACTACGTGTCTGATCTGTATAGTGAGATGCTGTACTAAATACATAGGAAAAAAAAAAAAGCCTGGGAATGTTTTTCACATGAGTTGAAACTGTACACGATGATCAGTGTGGCAGATACTGCCAAGCACCAGCTGAGCCAGTTGGGGGCGCACAGCAAGAGAGGAGCCCTGCGAATGCCCAGGGACCGCGGGGAATCTTCCACCGCGGGAGGGAGCACAGCATTTACTCGCACAACATGAGCAAATGCTTTATAATGTGATGCTCATGACCATGAGGTGTGGGGAGCGAGAAGCGATCCTCACTCCACAGCGGTCCTCCTTCCTGCTATGTTGCCTGGGCTGAGGTGCAGAACCCCTCAGCCCTTCACCTGTGGCATGAAGGCAGAAGCGAGCTCACCTGCTCGAAAGGCTGCAGCAAGCAAATGGAGCGCCGTATGCCCAGAGCACACCTCCACCAGCGGACGCTGGCTCCCTCTGCTTCTAACAGCAGCGATCCTGCAGTGGCTCCATTGTGACAGTGGCAATAATTGCTGTTTTTACAAGAGTGCAGGGAAGCAAAAACCAAGGCACAGAACGTTTCTGTCTGAGCATGTGCTTCTGGCCTCGGGGCAGCTGACCTCCAAGCACAGAGTCCACAGTGACTGGCAGTGGGAAGATGGAGCGAGAGCCACAGCTCCTTTTCTGAAAACTTCTGCTGATGTAGACTGCGAAGGGCAGAGCCCTCTTCTAGTTCTCCTGTCCCACAGGTAGTTCCGGGGGAAGTGCAGGTGGATGGGGATCAAGACTCTCAGAGCAGCCTCAGGTGCGCTGCAAACAGGTCACCTGTGGGCCAGCAAGAAGTGCCTCACCCAGGAGCTGCAGTCAGGGGTGGAAGCCTGAGTTCCTCCGTGTGGGTCTGCAGGTGTCTTGTGAAATTTCTCCTGTCTGCAGCAGATGACTGCCTGAACCAGGAAAATACCTTTTTGTTGTGTTCTAGAGTGACTGACTGATGGGGAGGAAACAGACTCAGCAGCTGCTTTGTTCTGCCTTTGGAGGGCAGGGTGGGTCCTAGCGTATGGGAGATGTCACTGGAAGGGTCTGAGCTTTGCATTTTCTTCCAGAATACACACTGACCTCCCTTAGGGCTTAGTGTGAGTTCTCCGTGGCACATCTAAAACATTTTCTACCAGGACTGGCCAGATAGCTCAGTGGACTAAAGTGCCTGCTTCAGCAGATACAGGAACCAGGCTTCGATGCCTTGCATTCTGTGTTGGCTCCGCCCATGGGGCATGCTGAGACAGTGAATGAGACTGGGCGTGGTGGTACGCCCCTGTAATCCCAGCACTTGGAGACTGAAAGCAGGAGAATCACTACAAGTCCAATCTGCGTAATGAGAACCTGTAGACCTTGTAGTAAATACGTAAAGAAAATACAAATAAATTGAGAAAACATTTTCCACAAACAGTATATGCTTGTGTAAAGCATTGCACATACCTGATAGTCAATAGTGAATAAGTGAGCATACATTGGCGTCAAGTTGTCTCCTTGGACAATTAGGGCTCAATCTCAATCTTTGGACAATGACATGTAACTTTATTTATTTATTTTGATTTTTTTCATTTTAATGAGAACAAAGGTAAAATAGCAATGAAACAGTTTCAGAACAGGTTGGCATGATAGTTACAATAATTAATGTATTGCATATTATTGTCTTCATAGTAGTTTTCAGAGGACAAGATGCAGACATGATATTTTGTTAAGCAATATTAGTACAAACTTTTATTCTCAATGAACTAAGAGAAAGTAGCTGTATATATATTCTAACTCATATATATATATATATATATATATATATATATATATATATATATATATTTCTCTTTTTCTGCCAACAAAAAGGTCCTTTATTTACACTTTTGTGAAGTTAGTAACACATGACACTAGGATGCATAGCAACTGATGGCTAACCTTAACCAGGCAGGATGTTCATCTGAGGAGTGGGGTAGCTTGTTTGCTTTAGGCACTGAGTCCCACCTACACACATTTGATTGATTTCCTAGCTTTGTGGCTCCCAACATATCCCCCTTTTTCATTTTGTTTTGTCAGAGATGAGTGTTCCACTGCAGTTAGAGAAACTATTTGGAGAAGTCTTTAAAGGACCTTTTCACACTTGAAGCCAATCCAAAGATTGTAGGTACTTGATTGAATTCAGCAAAATAACCCAATATAGTCTAGTAGTCCATAAGAGTAGTGGGTCATCAGCAGAATTGGCAACTGTCAGTGGTTGTTGGCTTGAGCCTTTTACAGCTCAGTATATTAATAATATGAAACTTAAATGTGGTAGTTTACACAGCTTTATATGTGTAGCTCAGGTGTTCACTTATGTGTGCGACAGTGTAGATGTTTAGTGTACTTCTTAAAGCACAGTGACCCACTGTAGCAAAACAGCACCTGTGTGCCTGCTCTCCTCAAAGAGCTACATAGCTGTAACCCACGTGCCCAAGGGCAACACCAGTCCTGCTGCTGTTTTGGGCACAGTGGTTGTGGACAGACTACTTCCACTTTCTAGGAGCAGAGAGTGAAGAAGCCCAGGAACAAATTTTTGAGGAAGAAGGAGGCTTTCCAGGGATAGGAAAGGTAAGGAAGAGAAGACTGGGAGCTAGAGGTGTGTGAAGAAGGAAGGTGGGCAGAGAAGGGGGTTCTGGGCCAAGTGAGCTCCAAGCGAAGGCACCTGGGTGGGTCCATTTGAGATGGTGCTTCCTGCACCATGTGGGGAGCTCCTGGCCTGTGAACCTACTGACAGGTGTGCGTTCCTGCTAGGGTCCTCCTGCGGAGGCGTAATGGGGAGCTCATGGGTTTTCCTTTTTATAAGGACTAATACATATGCCAACAAAGAGGCCACTAGGATGTTTTTATTTCTATAATTCTACAGCTTATTAAGGACTCTGAGGTCCAGAGTTCAAGCTTCTCTTGACTTTTTGATGTCCAGATACTCTCCTCCAGAAATAGTTACTCATGCATCGTTGATGTCATTAAGTTGGTCCTGGCTTCCAGGTCCTGATTTTTGACTAAGTCTTTTAGGATTTACACCTTTTTATTTTTAATCTTTGTCTAATCGCTAGGGTTTGCCATTTTGACAGGATTATATCTTTCTTTACAGCTTGTCACTGAGTTCTCTTCTTTGGGACACGGGGAAGACTTGATGCAGTGACAGCCCTGTTCTCTTTGTTCTGAACAAACCTTTCTCCAGCCCTACCAAAGGCGTTCACATCAGTACTACTTTCTGCTACCCTGTTTTGTTAGGAAGAAGGCAGCTGAGAAGCATGTAAAGCTCCTGGCTCCGGAGGAGAGGTCGAGAGCCAGGCTGCCTCCAGCCACAGGCCTGTGGGTTGGGCCTTGCTGGCCTGCCCCAGCTGTGCCCTGTCATAGCACTTGCCCTAGGGCTGTCGCTCCCCTGTACTCAGCCTGGAGGACTTGAGCGGCTAGGACAGGAAGACTTGACAGGTGCTAGTGGTCCACTAGGGGAAATCTCTGTCTTCTGTTCTACACCAGAAGACTGAAAGACAATTGTCCCCGTAGAGTGCAGCCTCTTGCCTTGGGAACGAGCATCGTGTGGGTGTTGCTGAGCAGTCACCCTCCCTGCTAGCCCAGCCAGCTCATGTGAGCTCAAGCCACGAGGCCTTCAGAGCTTGGTGACCACACTGGATGCCAATGCAAGGCCACTGTCATCCCGAGGGCACAATCATAGCTTTGTAGGCTAAAAGCAGCAATGTACAAATGTTCATATTACTTGATGTATGATTATAATAAAGTAACTGCATAAAAGTAGAAATCCTATAGCTGTCAAAAGCTTCCTACTCTTTCTATGAGGGAGGAGTTCCCTTTGTTTATGCCAAGTTGCTTAAGATCTGTTTATCTTTTTTGTCAAGAATTAACTCACACTGAGAAGCCCCCACTCCATTCTTTCCACTGTTCTTTGCATTCTTCCTTGTCTCCTCCCCTGGCCAGAACAGGCATCAACCTTGCAGGGAAGTGCACTCTAAGTGTTCTTCCATTGGCCTTCTTGATGGATGCTCATCTTCAGGGCCAGGGCCTCAGCTTGAGCGCCCTCAGCAGAATATCATGCATGCTGCAGAGCAAGTCCTGAGTAACCACTGTCCTCTTTCAGTGGGAAAAATACTGCAAATGCAAGAGCTTTGTCAAATGGCTGCTTGAGATTTGTGGAAGCCAGTGGCTTCTTCTAAAGCTTGCAAGTGGTGGAAATGGATACAAACACAGCCCCTGATGACAGCAGGTCTTTTCCAAGGGACCTCAGGTGGGGTACTGACTTTGATCACCATACTCTGATTTTCTTAGCGACATCATTGGCCTTTACTCTAAAAACCATTACTGTCTACTAGACTGAAAAGCTAAAATTCCATGCTTCATTCATATTACTTTAACTCTGACACTTCTGTAACTGGGTTGATTACATATCCTCAAAGCAGTTAATAAATTAGATTTCATTCTTTATGCTAAATCAGATTCACATGTGTAAACATGGTATTGTCTTGCTAATGTAAGAAGCTGAAAGAGTAACTAGGATCTGAAAGGTACAGTAGATACTTGGAAAGGGAAAGAATCTGTTCAGGGAATGAAGAACTGGGATGAGGGAAAGGAGAAAAGGAAGAGGGAGGGAGAGAGAGGGAGGAAGACAGGGAGAGAGGGAGGGAAAGAAGGGGAAGGAGAGGGAGGGAGATGGAGAGAGAGACAGAGGGACAGAGAGAGACAGAGAGAGAGAAAAGAAAGAAGAAAGAAAATAAGAAAGAAAGGAGGAGAAAAGAGTGGATAATTATACATATGGCTGATTTCTGATGGCCTATTTAAAGGATCAGTTAATACTTAATTTTTTTCTCCTTTTTATTTTTTTATCATTTTTGGCCAGTCTTGCAGGCCTATGTCTCATAACCTGAGCAACTAATCTGAAGGCAATGTTACTCAGTATAATAACTGTTGTTGAATTCCTATCATTTTGTTTAGTGAAATTCTGTATCATTTCTAATTTTTTGAACTTTAAAAAATTTTTTCTTAAAAATATTATTAAAGGGTTACATCCTCACCAAGTTGTGAAATATTTCAGATCATATTGGGAATTATTATTATTTTTTTTGGCCACATTGAATGCCAAGTAAATTGTTTACTTCTCACTTGAGGTTTTATTTTAAAAAATCTAAATTTCACAATTAACTGTTCCAATTTCCCAGAAGCATTTGCTCAAACTGGACTCCACTTAGAAACACTTGACATATTTCTAAGTTGAAAGAATTTATACTAAATCAGGATCAATTTAAGTTATAATGTTTGAAAAAAAGACACTACGTTACTTGTGTGAAATCCAATTCCTGAAGCTGCTGCAAATTCATAGGTTTACTGTAATGAGGTTTTCCAGTGAGATAAAAAGAAAGATGCCATGGGAGAAAAAAGAGAAGGTTCTAATTATTGTCTACGTCTTCTGTCTTTTGATGTATTCTCCCATGGCATATCAAGGCTGGTTTTGCAGGTGGTCAGCTATTTTATTAACAACTGGTAACCCTACTCCTGCAGAGGCACTATTACCGAATTATACACAAAGACACAGGAGAAAAGAACTAGGCAATGGGCTACCTACTCATGGGATTTGCAAAATCACCAGTGCTTGAACTGCTCTGAACTAAACTGTAAGATTACAGTATTAAGGGGAATGGGTGGGGAATTTCTAATTTCCAAGAGCAGCTTCCCACATCAATTTAAGAGCATATGAAAATCTGAGAATGCCCTTGATTTTGCAATATGACTATTGTGTTCACTCAGCATTATGAAAAAGCAGAGGATATAATCAAAACAGTGTAAATTATTAGAGTAAATATTTAAATTATAACCTTGGCTGACATAGCAGTATCTTCTCAAACCTTTTATTTTATGAAATTAAATCTTGAACACTATAATTCTGAATTCCCTGAATTTTAACGAGTCTTTTCTGAAGCCTTTGAGAATAAGAAATAAAATTTTTAACAGGGTGTGGAACTCCCATCTGTCCCTTGGCCCTGTTGTCCTTGGGATTCGCAGGTCGGCCGCTGGCCTTTGGGGTCTTTTCTCATTCTTGCTGCTCAGATTTATGTGAGTGTTCCTGATGAAATGACCCTGCTGTGAATGGTGTCCAGCTTCTGTAGATACAGGATGAGGATTGCGGGGGCGATGGTTGGTCCCTCACCCAAGGGCCTGGGTCCCTGCTGTCTGCACACTGCTCCCAGCCCAACAGTGAGGTCAGGAAAACTTGGCATACAGGGAGGAGGCCTATTGCTGCTTACTCAGCTCTGGGAAGCTGGAGGTGCATATGTTTCCTTCAAATTGTATACCTGAGCCAAGCTCAAGGTTCATTGCCTCTTCGTCTCTGAATCTTTCTCCCAATAGTGAGAAAGAGGACAGGCCACACCCGAGAAGGACAGCTGTCTAGCAGCTCACCCTCTGGAGAACAGGCAACTGGCTCTGATCTGCGGTCTGTGGCTTCTGAGGATGCACAGAGCCTGCGGGTTTGGTGTGTGTGTGGGGGCGACCAGCTGGACTCCATGCTGACATCTCAGCTTCTTGCAAATCCAAGCATACCCTGGATGTACAGTCTAGCAACTGGGATCACACTGCTTGGTACTGTCCTAAAGGAACTGAAAACTTGTGCCCACAGAGAAACCCATATACCTATACCAACAGCAGCTTGCTTCGTGAATGTCAAAACTTGAAAGCAACCCATGTGTCCTTCAAGAGGTGACTGAATACAGAAACTGTGGTATGTCTAGAGAACAGAGTGCTATTCAATGCCAATAAAAAAATTGAGCTCAAGCCATGAAAATACAAAGGATCCTTTTGTGCACCTCCTACAGGAGGTGAAGAAAGACAAACAGAAAAGTGGACATAGGTACTACTCGAGTGATGTGTCCAGTCTAGGAAAGAAACAGCATGGAGGCAGAAATGAAGCGGCCCCCAGGGGTCAGGTGGCCGAGAGAGGAGCGCACCGGCAGAGCTCAGGAAGCCTGGGCAGTGAGTGCAAGCGCCTGGTGCTCTGAGGCGGAGCTCAGTCCTTGGGCATTTGTCTAAACCCTGGTGAGCAGTGCAGTACTCTGCTGGGGACAGAGGAATGTGGAGAGCAAAGGAGGATGCATTAGGGACAGTGCAGGAGGGATGCAGGGACTCTGTGCTTGCTGCTCAATTTTGTTATAAATCTCAAACTGCTCTGAAGATTAGAGACTCTAAAGATTTTTTTTTTTTTTTGGCAGAACCAGAGATTGAACTCAGGCCCTTGCTTTTGCCAGACAAGTGCTTATTCTACTGAGCTATCTCCTCGGCTCTAGAGATTCTTTTTAAATATTTCTTAGTCTTTATGCAATGCCTAGAGAAAATCTCCTGTAGCTAAGTTTGGAGGTCGCGGGAGGTTCTGATGGCCCCAGGGATCCCTAGGAAATAGGACCACCCAGATGCGACTGCTTTGGGTGTGGGAATTCCCCACCTTTATCTTTTATCTGTGAATGGAGTTGCCCAGCCCTGACCCTTGGTCCAGGGCCCTTTGTCTCAGCAGGGGACATTGGATGCATACTCTTGGCTGCATTAGAGATTTATAAGCAGAGAAAGTGACAGGACTTTTTGAAGTTTTAATTTGGGGTTTGCCTTGTTGCTGTCTCTTTGATTCAGGCTGGATAGGGACCGTGCTTTGAGCTCTGGGAAGGGAACATGCAGAAAGCGATGGGGTCAGGTCCTGTTCATTTTGTCAGCTGGAATTACATAACAAAATCTGATAATGCAGGGCCACATTTGATTCAGAGATCTCACCCAGCTTTCTTTTGTGATTCTAGAGCCAGATAACACAATGCCTTCAATGTAACACATTCCAATAAAAGTAGCTGAAGAGGTTATTCTTATAGAAACAAAAAGGCTGAAGATATAAAGTTCATGGAGCAAATAGGTGACTTCAAAGTGACTTTCTCTGTTGAGCAAAGAGAGGGAGACAGAACAATGTGACAATACTATGCCACCATTTTTATTAAATTGAAAAATAAGTGCCATTGTGATTGAATTGAATGCCCACAAATAAACGTTCAAGTCCTAGCACCCCTCCTCTGGCTGTGAATGTGATCTTGTTTCAGGTGAGGGTCTAGGTAGATATACTCAAGTTAAAATGCTGTCGTTAGGCCACAGAGATAGCTCCGCAGTCTAAGTTCCTGTCTGGCAAGTGCAAGGACTTAGGTTTGATCTCCAGTACCATGTGCCATGCCAGCCCCACCCCAGGCATGCTGACCCAGCCACCAAGACCAGGCCTGGTGGCGCACATCTGTAATCCTAGTGCTGGGGAGGCTGAAACAGGAGAAATCACTATGAGTCCCAGCTGCACAGTGAGACCCTGTACAAAATGCACTAAAATATACAGTTATTTTAGGGTACACTGAAATGACTAACATCTGTAGAACAGGTCAACATCATGTCACACAGCCACCCTGAAGGCAGGCAGGTAGTGGCAGAGGACAAGGTTGGAGGGGTGCAGCTGCAAATCCTGGGCCACTAGTGATCCCTAGGCACCACCAAAAGCTGGAAGAGACAGGAGAATATTGATTCAGGGTTTTCAAGGGATCATGACCTTCTCAACATCTTAAATAATGACTTTAGATCTTGTCTGAGTCACTTTCCCCACTGTTGAGACAAAAGACCCAATGCTCTAGTTAAGAGAGAAAGGGCTTAGTTAGCTCTCAATTCATAGAGGTTTTAATCACTCTTGAGCTCTCTCCAAGGAAGGTTGGCACAGCAGACAGGCATTGCAAAGGAGAAGCAGCTAATGGCAGGCAGAAGGAAGCAAAAGGATACGGGATGAATGCAGTGTTTGCTGTCCCTTATGTCTCATCCAGGCCATCAGAATGAGAGTGGTGCCAAACCAATTAGTGGACTGGTTTAGTGATCACCCACTTTTAATCCCAGCATCCTTACTCATAGCATTGCACCATGAATCAATCACAAACTATAGATTCAGCCACTTCTGAAAAAGCTCCCCCCTATGAGTGCATGAGGAGACATCTAGACTCAGCCATAACGAATATCTAGATCTCGGAGACAACACATTCCTATTGTTTCAGTCCACTGAGTTTATTGTCTGTTGCTTTGACTCCCTTTTTCCCAGGAAATGGACGCAAATCCTCAGCTTACGATGACAATGTGAGGCCCTGCCCAGTACAGGATTTGAATGATTCTCATATTCCTGGTGGTCTGATCGGCAGTATTTCTACTTACATAATTTTTATAAGTGTTCAACTGGATCATCTTTTCTTCTAGTACCCACACTTGTTCTGGAAAGTCCACTTCTACAGTTTTTGCCCGTGCTTCTCTGTGGACAGTTTGGTGTCCACACTGAAAAGTTGGGTGGATGGGTAGGTGGATAGATGGATGAGTGGGTGAATGTGTGGATGAATGAGTAATTAGATGAATGGATGAGTGGACAGGTGTTTGGGTGGATGGATGGATGAGTGGTTGGATGGAAGTTTGGATGGATGGTGGGTGGGTGGATGGATGGATGGGTGAATGATGAGTGGATGGATGGATGGTGGGTGGGTGGATGGATGGATGGATGAATAGATGGGCAGAAAGGATAATTGTGAGTTCCTTGTCAAGGCTGAGAGACACAAAAGCCTTTTGTTGTTGCTTCCTTGTTTATTTTAAACTGTAGGGAGCTGTCACAGACAGCATCAAATGACACCAACTAGGTCACTGCTTAATTTTGCTGAGTGTTAGTATTCACTGAATAAAGAGGTTAAATACTCCTTTGTTTGGTGACTTTTCTTTCAGGCTTCAAAAATTATTTTAGTTACCAAAATAAATAAGACTCTCTCTTTGCCTACCAGAAGACATTATGGGTTATCTGATTCTGAAAACACTGCTTCTAAAAGTAGCCATCCCAAATGGATCCAATTTGGAAGGCGAATTGTTTATCTGGTGCATGGATCTGTGGCAGGCAGCAAAGCCCATATAAAAGAAGATGAAGATCCCTTATCTCGATGGAATTTAATTAAAAATAAACAAGCAGATGGCTACCATTTTAGGAGAGCATACTTTCTGACTTCAATTTAATCTTTTTATTTTTTTTTTTGAAGAAAGCTAATACAAAGTCCTTGTAGATTCCAACATATTACATCCCATTCTTATTCCCAAGGGTATGCCTCTTCCCCTGACCTTCCATTCTTTTTCATCAAGTAGCTTTCCTCCACACATGAATTCCATTAGATGATTCAGTTACATCATGCCTGCTATCTTTATCTAGTTAATTTTGACAACACCAAATGCTGGAACTCTACACCAACAATTCCAAAAATAGTTTCTTTGAAAACAAAGATGCAATCACAAATGGCTTGGATTGAAATGCTCTCTGGATAGCATCTTAGGAGGTTCATTTAAAAGAGAGAAATGTAACGAGCCAAGCCACCGGAGCAGAGTCTCCAGAAGCAGACCACAAGAATGCATTCATCTCCGTAGCTTCACTTGGCATAAACTTGGAGTGTGGAGACTGCTTGTGTCTGGCTTTCTTGTGCCTCTTGGCTGTCTCAGTAACACTGGCCTTCAAAGGCAGACTCCCAAAGGACACTTCCATTTCATGTCACTCTATGAGTGATAAATAACAGTATCCTCTGAGATGAGCCTTTCAATTAGAGGAGGGCATGCGTGGACTTGAGAGAGGATTTGGTTTTTGTGGGGTCATTTTAACAAAGGCATCTCCGGGCACTTCCCACCCCAGCAACGGCAGTGGCTGCTTATAAATCATGGAGCTTTTGCAGTGTGACAGAGAACATATGCTAAGTCTAGCATGCACTGTAGCTTCATCTTGATTCTAGCCCTATGAGGCACACACTATCATTTTTACTATTTAAAAAATATAAACATGGTGGTTTGGAAAGGTCACTCTTCAAAAGCATGAGTTTGGGCAAAGGGTGGTAGGGATAATATCACACAAAGAATCAAACACCGTCAAATAGAAGAGGGCCTGAGGCAGCAGCACTTGTGCCCCTAATGCTGAACCAGGGCTGCCTCACACCATCCCTCTGCCACACGGTACCAGCGCTTATCCCCAGGCCTTCAGGAGGTTCTTCTTTCTCATTTCCTCTGACTTCTTTTCTTTTCGATCTGTATTCTCCACCAGCCACCCCTTTCTCATCATTGAATGATCCCTAAAGGCAAGACATTCCTCCATATCAAACCAGGTAAGAACCATGAAGTTGATGCCATTTTTTTGAAAGTTGCCACTAAAAACCCTCATTCACAAAAGCACATATGTTGCATGCAGAATTAGCATAAAGCATTCTGTTCATTTGCTAAAATTAAACTAGCTTTCTTTTTGGTAACTAACATATGAAAAAATAGTTCAAATTATTTCTTACTTAATTTGTTTTTTCCTTGCATTTCTTAGAAATATGATAATAATGATGTTGATGATGATGGTGGTAGTGGTGGTAGCAGCGGTATAATAATAATATTGTTGAAATTACTGTCAGAAAAGAACATGATAGCAGAGGAAGAAAAGCCAGAAAATATATAGGAATCACTGCATACAGATCTTGCTATATTGCTCCATGGTTAGACTTAATATTTGCTGATTAGAAAGACAGTCTGCAGAAAATGTAAATAACTCACCTGTAAACTCATGATTAACAATTGCACTTACCTTTCTAACATGAAATTGCTTTTTCTTTTACCCATATAAGCAGTTACTAAGAAATTAGATGGGCTCACTTCATTTCTGCTGGAGTTGTTCTTGGGGTTTAAGCAACAGGTAGACCCATGCTGATTAAAAAACATGTGGGTAGAATTTTCCTGTTAGAGGAGTTTAAAAGAGAAAACAATGCACTGATAGCATTATTTTGTACGATTCCTCTCACAAAGTAGACGGCCGTTGGGTGTTTCTCTCACAGGGTCGCTGGTCTGTGCAGAGTCCTGGCAGAGGGCTCTGGGCTGCGCCTGAGCTCCGGCGGGGCGTGGCAGGGAGCAGGTGCGGTGGGCCTGCGCGTCTGGCTCTGGGTACTCCTGTGCTGATTCTGCTACCTTTGCTGTCCTGCCGGCCAGAGGCTGTAACCCTGAAGCCTGGCATCATGGAGAAGCCACGCTGTTGAGGAGCTGATGTCCTTGAAGATCCATTTGGCAGAAAATCAACCAGCCAAGCAGAATCACCTAAGCAGGAGGTAAACTTCACTGCATTTGTGGGTCCAGGTACTCCAGAACTTGGTATAACTTGGCTGATAGAGTTTGGTTCGTGATTCTGTAGTCATCAGGCTTCAAATCTCAGTCATTTTCAATTTCTCTCTTTAAGATTTATTAAAAAATTCTTCAACTTTAGGATTTTACTTCCTATGTTTGAAGACCTAAATGACACCACTACCCAAGTCCTCTCCTCCTATTGCCCTTCTCTAATCCACACCCACCCTGCACTGGAGAAGTGCATCAAAATTATTCTATCTCTTGTTGTTGAGAATCAAAATCTTCAAAGGCCTCAAGTTGTTTTGAAGACTAAAGTCAAAGGGAGGCAACTTGAAAATTCTCAGTAGCAAACACCCTCCCTGGAGCCACCCCTCCACTCATCCTCTGCCATTCTGCAGCAGAGCCTTCCAGGGAGGACGGACCCTCTGCACACAAGTGATGTTCTCGTAACCACCTACCATCTCACACCGTGCTGTCCAGCCAGAATGCTACTTCCCCATCACCTCTGAAAGTCTCGCCTCTCCCTCATCAAAGCAGAGGGGTCCCATCGGCTCCAGCCTCCCTTGCAGCTGGCTCTGGCATGCATCATCTCAAGCTATCCTCTCCAAGAGCATGTTAAGCCCATCTTCCTGGAGAATACCTGTTTGCACTCTAGCCTCCTGTGAGACTGTGTACAGTGCTCACTGTGTACCTAGAAGGCAATCCCTTGATCCCTAAGATCTAGCTTTCTTGGGAAAGAAGATGTCTGGGATTGGAGCTAGAACCCTTCCTTGGTGGCTGGGGACTGGGTGTACCTCCAGGAAGTGGCTGTACCTGTGAGCTGAAAGTGTAGTTACAAAGAGCTTGTCATTGAAGGGCATGAGACTTATGGGTAGAAGAGCCCACCCCTGAAGACTGCTAGGGACCACGAATCATAAATAGATGCAGTATCCTTTGAAGCCTTCCTTGCCCTGCCCCATGGGTAGTTTGGGAGGGCAGAAATCCTATCTCCTCTAGGTCAGTGCTGGGATCTTGATGGTCCAGGAAGCTGTGAAGCTCACAGATGCAGCGTACTGAGGATGATATGGGGAAAAGAAGGGTGTGGATGTGGAGATGAATCTTCACTTGTTTCCTTTATGATGGAACTCGCCTGTTCCACCACCACCTCTTCGTTGTTCTGAGGAAAGCATCATGCCCTTCCCCTTGCATGGGCTAATACAGCAGTGGCTCACAGGGGAATCTGGTCTCTATTCCCAGAGAACACTGACTCTCCCACAAGCCCTGCCTCCCTCAGTTCTTGTCTCTTATTTATTTTCTTTCTCGCAGTGCAGCATGCCATAACTCTGGGCAGAATACTGGGGATTCACTGCAGGCTTTTCTGATAACTGGCACCTTGGAAAGGGTCTCCCATAGAAGCCTGAATTCCTATTTCACAGTACTGGAAAATGTCACTAACAAGCCAAGAGATGGCAATCAAAAATATGGCTAATGCTTAAATTAAAAAATGTTACAGTGACAATTAGATTGCCATTCACCTCACAAAGCATACTCCTCTGCTGCAAACACACTCCTCTATCATCTTGCTGCTTCCTGAGGCAGGTAGATATCTCCTCTCTCTTGAGTGTCTTTAGCTGCTCGTCTTTGCTGCCTCCACGGCCTGGATCAATTCAAAACATTTTCCTTGTAATGTCAGCTTAACATTGAGGAAGGGCTAGAGCTACATGGTGCCAGATCTGGCGAATAAGATTGATAAGGACACACAGTAATGTTATTTGACAAAAATTGCTGTAATTATAAACTATAAGTGGCTTCAAAAGTGGCAAGGATGACAGAATAAAGGCTGTCATGCTTTTAATCAATATTTTTCACAAATAAAACCAAATCAAATCTCTCAGAGTCACAGACCAGCTGGTCACACTCACACTCATCCTTTCAAACACGCTGAGTTCCACGTTGGCTGCTCCCCTGCCACTCTGCATCCACTGGCCTCATGTAAGCACACTTCCTGTTCTCTTGGCACCTACTGTGCCCCAGATACTATTGGACATTTTCCAGGTATGGTCTGGAATCTTGCTGTAATCCTTGGTAGTAAACACCTTCACTTGCTTACTCAATAGCCACTTTCGAGCCCACTCTTGCCTTACCAGTGGAAGTGCAAGTTAGTGCAAGCAGAGAAAAAGGGTCCAGGTGCAGAAAGGAGCCACCCTTTCCTGAGCCACGATGAGGATCTAGTCATCTTTTCTCTGTTCTGCCTTTCTTTGTAGCCAGAGGGGACCATGTCACACTGTTCTGGCTGGGATAAGAGCAGCAGAACCCTGGCAAGTGTTGCTGGGAATTGTTAGAAGAAGAAAGGGGTGTGCATCTGCTGCTCTGTCCTTTCAGTCACCTTGGGTGGGCTGTGACATCCAGAATGGAGATGATGGGACCATGTGTC
>PVKA01027371.1:0-30625 GCA_004027165.1 Ctenomys sociabilis
TTTTTTTTTCTTTTTTTTTTTTTTTTTTTTTTTTTTTTTTTGTGGAACCAGGGATTGAACTCAGGCCCTTGTACTTGCCAGGGAAGCACTTATTCCACTGAGCCATCTCCCTGGGCCTGTACCTGTTTTAAGAGTAAAAGATTTCAGTTTTTCCCCATTTAAGATTATATGAGTTTTTGGGTTGTCATAGCTGGCTTTTATCAAGTTAAGGTAGAGTCCATCTATTCCAATTTTCTGTAGGACTTTGAACGTGAATGAATGTTGGACTTCGTCAAAATCTTTTTCTGCATCAATTCAGATGATCATGTAGTTTTTAGATTTCGATCTATTAATATAGATTTTAGAATATTGAACCATCCTTGCATTCCTGAGATGAATCCTACCTGGTCGTGGTGTATGATCTTGATGATTTGCTGTATTCTATTTGCTAGGATTTTATTGAGTATTTTCGCGCCTATGCTCATGAGGGAGACTGGCCTGTCCTTTTTACTTGTGTCTTTCCCTGGTTTTAGAATCATTATAATACTTGCCTCCACAAATGATTTTGGGAGGACTGCTTTCTTTTCAATTTCACTGAAGAGTTTGTGGAGTGTAAGGATTATATCTTCCATAAATTTCTTGTAGAATTCAGCTGTGACTCCATCAGGACCTGGACTTTTCTTTGTTGGCAGGCTTTTTATTACGCTTCATATTTTGTTGGCTGTTATTGGCTTATTGAGAATTTTTATATCTTCTTGGTTCAGTTTTGGTAATTTGTACCTTTTGAGGAATCTGTCCATTTCTTCTGTGTCTTCTATTCTGTGAGCCTAAAGATTCTCAAAGTAACTATGATAATCTTCTGAATTTCTGCTGGGTCTGTGGTGATTTCACCCTTTTCATTCCTTATTACATGTACTTGAATTTTTTCTTTCCTTTTTTTGACGAGGTTGGCTAGAAGCTTATCAACTTTATTTAGTCTTTCAAAGAACCAACTTTCTGATTTGTGGATTCTTTGAACTGTTTTCTTCATCTCAATTGAATTAATTTCTGTTCTAATCTTTATGATTTCTTCCCATCTTTGCACTCTGCGTTTTGTTTGCTCTTCTTTTTCTAGTTGTCGGAGGTGCAACATTAGGGTGGTAATTTGTTCCCTTTCTGTTTTCCTAATGTGTGAGTTCATAGCTATGATTTTCCCTCTAAGAACTGCTTTTGTCACATCCCATAAATTCCGGAAAGTTGTGCTTGAATTTTCATTGAATATCTCTGCACAGATACTGTTGAATTTTTTGTTTAATTTCTTCTGTGACCCATTGATTGTTGAGTAGGGTGTTGTTTAATTTCCATGAATTTAGTGGGTTTTTCTGGTTTCTTTTGTCACTCATTTCCAGTTTCATTGCACTGAGTTCAGATAATATGCATGGGATAAATTTCTGCTTTCTTTCATATACAGTATGTGGTCTGTTTTGGAAAATGACCCATGTGCAGCTGAAAAAGTGTATTCAGCTGTGGTTTGGTGGAACACTCTGTATATGTCCACCAGGTCCATTTGTTACAAGCTCTGGTTCAGTTCTGCTACTTCCTGGCTAATTTTTTGTCTGGTTGATCTATCTTTCTGAGATAAGGGTGTGTTAAGGTCTCCTGTTAAGATTGTGGTCTTAAATATTAGGTTTTTCATGTCCATTAAGCTTTGTCTTCTTTGGGTGCTCCTGTTTTTGGTGCATAGATATTTATGAGTGTTACCTCTTCCTCTTGAATTTTTCCCCTGACTAATACATAGTGGCCTTCTTTGTGTCATTTGATCCCTCTTGGTTTGAAGTTGAGACTGAGAACCGACTTGCTACTCCTGCTTTTTTCTGAGGTGCTGGGGCATGTAGTATTGTTTTTCATCCTTTGACTTTGAGCCTATGAATGTCCTTTTGAATTAAGTGTGTTTCTTGTATACAGCATATTGTTGGATTTTGTTTCCTAATTCACTGTGCCAGTCTATTTCTCTTAATTGGTGAATTGAGTCCATTTACATTGATGGTTATAATTGAAATCTGTTGACTTATGTTTGTCATGATATTTACCTGCTGTTGTTTTCTCCTTGTATCTTGTGTTTGTTTGTCCTATTTAGTGGGTTCCTTCTGTTCTCATTCGTGGAGTTCTGGTCATTGTGGTCTCTCTCTAGAACATCTTTCAATAGCCTGTGTAGGGATGGCTTTGTCATCATGAAATTCTTTAGCTGTTCTTTGTTGTGAAAGTATTTCACTTCTCCGTCAAACCTGAAAGAGAGTTTTGCAGAGTATAGTAGTCTGGGCTGGAATTTGTTTTCATTTAGGCCTTGAAGAACTCTGTTCCATGCTCTCCTTGCCTTCATTGTTTGTATAGAGAAGTCGGCTGTAATTCTGATGGGTTTTCCTTTGAATGTGATCTGTTTCTTCTCTCTAGCAGATTTCAGTATATTATTTTTGTGTTGGATTCCTGGGATCTTGACTATTATATGTCTTGGTGTGTTTTTACTTGGGTTGAAGTTATTTGGTGTTCTGTATGCTTCGGTTACCTGAATGTTGGATAGTTTCATCATATTTGGGAGGTTTTCTGCAATTACTTCTCCCCAAATTCTTTTTATGTCATTTGTATTGACTCCTTCATTCTCATTGATGTCAATTAATCTCACATTGTTCATCCTGGCATCTTCTTTCAGGTGATGGATTATTTTTTCCTGCATTCTCATTGTTTTTAAGAGATCCTTTCTCAACTTTTCACTAGCTGCACCAGCGTCTTCAAGATCTGAAACTCTTGTGATTGATATTTTTAGTTCTTCTATATCTCTTTGGCTCTCATGCATTCTATTTCTTTTCTGTATTGCTCATTCAAGGAATGTCATATTTCTGATCTCTATTTTTTTTAATCCATGTCCTCTTTAGGGGTAGTTATTAATTCTTTTTCTGCAGAGTTTCTTTCACGTTGGGTTTCCTCTGTATATTTCTGGACTTGTTTCTGTATTTCAGGTGCTATGATTTCAAAGAATTCTTTGTTTTCAAAGAATTCTTTTTTGATTTCAGAAATTATTTCTGCTTTGAGATCATCATGACTTTTCTGCTGTTGTTCCTTTGCTTCTGTATCTGTTAATTCATTCATTTCAGCTGAGGTAGTGTCCTCTGCACTTACTGGTAGACTCGAAGCCTGAGATTGCGTTTTTCTCCTTGTCTTTGTCATTTTGTATAGCCCTGATCTCTGACCTTCGGTGTAGAGCTTTGGTGCAGCTATAACCTTAGCGTGTAATGAGATTCGGGTGCCAGTCTATTAAGTTTGAGATTATCCAGATGTGCCTGGCCTGGATCTAGCTGTTGTGTTCAGTTCCTTTTTCCTGCAGCTCCTGTGGTTTCCCTCTGTTGGTTCCTGGCCAAGCTGCGCTGGGTCTGGGGCCCCTGGATGGAAGGGGATTGCTGGGCAAGGTCTGTCCAGCGCGGCGGGCCTGGAGCTGTCACTCACCGGCCGAGCTGCGCTGGGTCTGGGGCCCCTGGATGGAATCTCTTTTTTTTTTTTTTTTGACAGGGTTTTGCTATGCAGCCTTGATCTCACAGTGGTTCTCCTGCCTCAGCCTCCCATGTGCTGAGATCCCAGGCCTGTGACACCACACCTGGCCATCAGTGCACATTTGTTAAGGGGACACCTCAACAGGAAGAAACACAAATTATAAACCCATATGTACTAAAAAACCACTGCACTCAGCCTCATGAAGCAAATACTGCTGCACATAAAAGGTGAGATGAACACCAATACACTTGCAATGCGAACCTCAGCACCCCACTCTGATAAACACATCAACTAGATAAAAAAAAAAACAAACAAAAAATAAAACACAAAAGAAATATCAGTGTTGAGCCAAAACCTCAAAAACAAAATGGACTTAACAGACATCTATAGAGTGTTCCACCCCGCATCGAAGCACACATTCTTCTCTGCAGCGAGTGCAACTGTCTCCAGAACAGACCGCGCAGCAAAAAGTGCCCTCCCAGCCGGCACGCTCCAGGTGTCCAGGTGATGGGTCCTGTCCAGTTCCCATTACTGCTGTTACCCAGAAACGGCTGGTCACCGCGACGCGCAGGGCGAGGGCCAAGCTCCAGCCGGCCAGCCGTCCTGCTTCTGTGCCTCCTGCTTGCTCATCCCATACAAGCCCCCGGCCACCAGCGAGCCCGGCCTGACGCTGTGAACAGTTGATTCCTAGTCAGTGCCCATCTGGCGTCCAGTAAGTCTGCCTCCACACCCTGGGGGCCAGCTCGGCGTTCCCGCCTGCCATTGCGATCATGCACGAGCCGCGAAGGCGCGCGCGAGGAAATGCAAAGTGACGGAGACCGTGTGGTGTGCACGGCCAGGTCATGCAAGTGAATGTGCAGTGACAAAAGGAAGCACAGAACCACGTGACACATGACAGCCACACATCACTCACTTGAATAATCACGGATCGCGGCAGAAATCAAGGTAGAGATAAGGCAGGTTCTAGAACTGAGCCAGAATGCCACTACAATGTACCAGAATTAATTAGTTAAAATTTAATTAAGTTTATTGGTACAATCTAGGGCCATACAAGAAAGACCACGCTCATCAGAGGGAACCTGGGCCTGTTCCTGACCGGCCTCGATTTGCCGTTTCCCCTCCATTCTCTTCCCTTCTCATTAACCCCTCCTGTCCTAATTTACAAAGCCCTGTTTCCATCTTACCCTTCTTTTTCATTTTTTCTCTTATATATCTTCCTTTTCCCGTCCCACGTACCTAGTTAGCTTTTACTCCTGAACAATTTCTTTCCGTTTCACAACATCTACTGCACAATTTTCCTCTTCTTCAGCCTCCCGAGTGCTGGGGTTACCGGCCTGCGCCACTACGCCCAGCCTCAGGCACCGGCTCAGTGTGCCCCAGGGGTGGGACCTGCACGTCCCTGAGTCTGCCTTAGCCGGCACCTGAATCCACTAAGCTGTGTGACTGGGCTTCAATATGTTTTTTTTTTTTTTTTTAATTGAGAAACAAATATCAATGAGATAGTTTCCAAGCTGATTAATAGGGCAATTTCAATAATTAATACATTGTACATTGTTATCTTCCTAGTGGTTATCCATAGCACAAGAAGCAGACAGGATATCCTGTCCAAGCACTATTAGTACAAATCTTTTTACTCACTGAATTAAATGAAAGTAGCTGCATAGCCATCTAACTATTCTGTATATACAAATACAAAATGATCCTTCCTTTCCAGCCCCTTTTTTTGATTAGTCCTGTCAGAGATGGGAATTCCATTGGCATCTAAATACTATATGTGTGTGAATTCATCAAAACAATCCAACGCAGTCCAGAAGTCCACAATAGTAGTGGGTTATCCGCAGAAGTTGCTGACTTGGGCCCTTCACAGCTCAGTATATTAATATGGCTGTACTTTATATACCTTGTTTTTATACCTTTCTGCTGGGTGATTCAGACCAAAATAAAGCAAGACCTATATGACAAGAAAAAGGCAAAAGATTTATGCGATCTGAAGAGAAACCAGAGTATAAGACCTATATGAGAAGAAATGCAGCTTTTGTACCTGATAAGGTCAGCCAAGTCCCCTCAGGATTTATCCTGTAACCACGTACTGCACTGTGCAGATCCTTTGTCAGTGTCAGCCATGTGGATAAGTCACGGCCATTGCTTGACCAATTTGCTCTCTGTAAAAGCCGGGGAGAATGTTTTCTCTCCATGTGACTCTCCTTAGGCACACTGTTTCAATTTGGTTCTTATTTAGACTTTTAGTTAGAGGACTCATTTGACCTGGCTATTCTTTTTGCCATCTTCCCAAAGGAATTAAAAATATCATAAATACTCACAGGCACACCCACATTTATAGCAGTACTATTTATAATAGCCAAATCTTGGAAACAACCCAAATGTCCATCAACAGATGAATGGATAAAAGGATTCTTTTTTAATAATGGTGCACTGCTCAGCCATAAAGAAAGCTAAACTTGAGACATTCATTGGTAAATGGATGGACCTTGAGAACATACACGTAAGTGAAATAAGCCGGAAAACAGACGTAAGTGTCACATTGCCTCTTTGGTGTGAGGACATAGCAGAATTTATAGGATACATGTTTTTTTTTGAGACAGGGTCTCACTATGAGGTTCAGGCTGGCTTTGATCTCAATATATAGCCCTGTCTGTGCACAAACTTGTCCTAATCCTCCCGCCTGAGCTTCCTCAGGGCTGGGATTACAGGTGTATATACTACTATACCTGAAGAAAACAATACCAAGAGGAAATTTCATAGCTGTGAATACAGAAAAAGAAGGTACGTTCCTTGCGTTTGCCAGGCAGGTGCTTAGACCACCAAGCTATTTCTCCGGCTCAATGTAAAGAATTTAAAAATTTAGACTACTCCAAATAGGAAAGCCTGATCAAAAGGGCAACAGAAATGAGCAGACGCTTCTCAGGAGAAGGATAAGGGCCAATGAATGCCAAAAGTGTTGACCATTTATGGCCATCGGAAAAACACAAATTAAAGCAAAACTGAGATTTTATCTCACTTCAGCAACAATAGCCATCATCAGGAAATCAGTAACGAGGGTCCGGTGAGATGGCAAGAGCTGAAGACATGGTACATGGGACTATGAAAGCCTGTGTTTATAGCAGCACAGGTCATAATAACTAAATCTTGGAAGCAGCTTGTATGTCCATCAGCAAAGGAATGGATCAAGAAACTGTGGTATTTACAGACAATGGAGTACTATTCTGCCCTAAAAAGGATGAGCTTAAGTCATCTGTAGGAAAATGGGTGTGCCAGAAGACCATAATGTTAAGTGAAATAGAGCAGACACACAAGCTCAAGTATTGCACAACTTCTCTCTCGCTTGTATGCTTCAGGTATGGTCTCCATATGTAGCCCAGGCTGGCCTCAAACTCATAGCAATCCCCTTGCCTTTATGTCTCGAGTGCTGGGACCACAGGTGTGTGTGCCACCACACCCCACTGCATGATTTTTCTTACCTGAGAGACCCAAGTTATGGATGAAAGAGTAGAAGAAAAGGTAGATAACAGGGAATAGGAAGACTGAGCTTTCTCGAAGGGGCAGAGAGATGGGGAAGGGCACGAAGCCAGCGATTATGATCATCGTGTACCTATACCACTCCACAGAAGGAATCCAAACGTTACGCACTGCAAACATATACTAATAACAATAAATGAGGACGTTCCTGCAACCTGCACAGTGCTACACATATAATTGTTACTGCGATGCGCACCTATAATTATGAGGGAAGATTTCATGCGATGTGTTTTTACCATAGTGAACTCTTCCCACCTTTGTAATTACCTGCTTGGCTGTGCAGAACGCGCCCATGCAGTACACCTACTAAAAACACCTTCGCCTCAGAATCACACCCCATGTGCCTACAGGCGCAGGCTCTAAAGCCCACACCCTTGTGTCTTGGTTACTTCTTACTCATTGCTGGGACAAATACCCGACCCTCAAAATGAAGGGAGGAAAGGTTTATTTAGCTCACAGTTACTGGAGGGTTCGGTCCGTATTCCGCTGGCTCCAAGGTAAATAACAGCAGTTCACAGAGATCAGAGCTCCTCCAAAGCGGTGCAGCTGCAAAGGTCAAGCTCCTCTGAAGACTGCACTTCTCCACGGAAGCTGGAAGCCGGGCGGGGAGGCAGGAAGCTGGGCAGGGTCGCAGGAAGCCTTTCTCAAATCCTGGGCCCTGCCCATCTCCTGGGCTGGGCCCTCACACTGAGAACTGCCGGAGCTGATTCAGCCAAGTTGACACAGTGTATCAACTAACACACCTTGTCTGACCCCATCTAGGACGATCACTACAATCACACTATCATCTCTCACTGGAAATTCATCCTGGGTGAAGGACAAAGATTCTACACTGCAGAGACAGGATGTCATCCTCAGTCCCCTGGGCAAGACATCCTGGCATGACGCTGCCCTCCGGGGAGGCTCCCAGGACTGCCGGGCCCAAGTCCTGGTCTGCATGTGGCAGTCCCTCAAGAGGCCAGGGCAGAGCATTAGACAGCAGAATTACTGACACAGAGCACAGATCAGCGCTGCACAGCCATGGGGGCGAAGCGAGTGGAACTTCCCAGAGACACCGCTCCTGGCTCAGACTTGGCACAGCCATGGGAAACGGAAACGTTGGCATCAAGACTTGTGACCGTGGGAATGGAGAATTACAATATGGATGAGGAGAGGGAAGAGGAGAGAGGCAAGGAGAGAGGAGAGAGGAAGGGAAAGAGCAGAGAGGAGGGGAAAGAGGATAGAGGAAAGAGTCTGATTCCCAGGGCAGGAAGATGAGGGTCCAAGAAGTGGGAGACACCCTGGTGTGCACATGGCTTGGTGCCTTGGCAGAGCCCACTGGTTCACTGTCCCTCACATCTCAGGATTCCTCCAGCCTTGCTGTAGATAAGCCTGTCTAATAGGATTTTCTGGAGCAATAAAAGTCACTTTCTGTTACCTCATAGGAAAGACATCTTGGCACTTCTATCTTCTGATCCGGGGTACAGAAAGCAAAAATGAACAGTGGTCCATGAACACATCTGTCTCTGTCTCTGTCTTGATACATCTCCATGTATGCACATATGCATGTATGTATCATCTATCTACCTTCTATGTCTATATCCATCCGTCCATCTACTATCTATCTTCCTTTCCACATTCAGTCCCTCAGTGACTCCCCCCTCCAGTAGGACCCCTCCTTCCTAAGAGCACATTCAACTGTTCCCATCAGAAACGTCATGAGCCTCGCCTTCACTGTCCATGTCCACATTAGCCTCCGGTCTTCGGAGCACTACGATTCCCCATCAGGCTCTGCTCCCCACACCCCGGGGCTTTCCTCCCTCCCGGTGGGTTGATCACTGATGGGGGTGGCACCTCACGATGCATCCACTCTTTGGAAGGCCCACCTCTGAACACATGAAACTTGGGGGCACTTTAGATTTGAACCATCAAAACCCATCACAGTCCCCACTCGGGTCATGTCCATCTCATGCAGAAGGAAGATAGTCCATCTGCAAGAGTTGCCAAAGTCTCAACTGCTCTGCATTGCTGAAAAGTCCAAGTCTAGACTATGCTCTGGACTCAAGGCAAACTCTTCTCTATAAACCCCTGTAAAAACAGAAAAAGATAAGTACTTCTATTATGTGATGGCACAGGTAAAATTCCTATTCCAAAGCTGAAGAAAAGGGCAACAGAAAGGAATAGGACCAAAAGAAGATCAAACTGAACAGGAAAAACAGGAAATTCTGGTTTATGTCTAGCATTAGGGGCATATGGTGGCCAGAGGAAGTTAAGCAGCCCACCCTCTCTGGCCCTGCTGGTGCAGCCCACATGGCCTCTCTTGCGATGGCTCCACTTGCTGCCTGTGGTTTCCACCTGCAAATGTCCCACGTTAGTGTCATCCTCCTTTCTGTGGGCCTCGGGCCTCATGCCTATAGCTTCAAGCTTTGTCTTTATAACCTCTCTCTTGAACCTTGCATGCCTGAACACATAGATGATGCCAAGATTTCCTTCCAGTTAGAGTAAAAAACTGGTCCCCTTGGACCATGGCTACAGTGGCCTCTGAGCATGTGGATGGTTGAGGTTGGGGATATACTTCCCTAGGCCTTGTATACGTGGGTGCTATGGGGCTTTCATCTCAAAGGGAAGACTTTCAAAGATGTGTGTCTTATGCCTCCAGGCCTTTCCTGGGTGGACCTGGCCAAGTCCTGAGATGATCTCAAAGTATCTTCTATTTTTCTAATGTAAAATACTTGTTCTTTTATAAATGGCATTCAGCTTTTTCATGACTACATTCTCTTTGAACCCCAACATACAGGTCATTCCTGCTATATGATTCATGATAGATCTCTGAGGATGCAGTTCATGGAAAACAAAGAAGAGCGAGTCCACCTGGCAGCAAGCTGTCAGGACGGAAGGATTCCAGCTGTTTTCTCAGAACTATCTTAAGACACCAGAGGAGGAAATATTGTGTACCCTAAAGTTTTAGGACAACGGCAACACCTGACTGATCCGATCCTGTGACTTACAGGGCTTCTTGACTGGTACATTCTAAGCTTCTCAATAAATATGCTGTGCATGCATGGTTTGGGGCTCAGGCAGACAGGACTTCCGGAACCCCTTGTGCTGATTTCATCCAGCCTTGCTGTTACTCTTCTTGCAGCTGCGATCTCCTACTGCAGCTCCTCTCTGACCAAGCTGCAAAGCTTCACACCTTTTGGCTTTGCTTTTCCTTCCTGACTCTCACTGTAAACTGGCTGAGAACAGCTAGTGTTCTCCGGGCACGGCCTGATTTTGGATGGCCTTCCAGTTTTCTCTACTTGATTAGTCTACAGCCTTTAAATTTATCCTCATATAAAATCTTAGGACAACTAAGTTCATGCTTAAAAAAGTACAGGAACTGGGTTCGATCCCCAGTGCCCCATGCCAAACTGGCCCCACTGCCAGGCCCCTCCATCTGAGTCCGGGCATGGTGGCACACATTCTTCTGCAAGTCCAAGCTGCACAGTGAGGCCCAAACACGTTTTTTAAAATCCTTAGGACACAGACAGAATTCTTTACCAGAATGTGCCATGGATGGCTTCTAGTCCATTTCCCAGGGGACCTTCTGTTCCCATCTGAAACCTTACAACTCCTGAGAGGGCAGTGTGTGTAAAACCAAAAGCACAGGGCAGGCTGTGGAAGCTGGGAGAAGGCAGGAGCACGGATCATCTTAGGAAATCTGCAAGGGAGGCGCAGGGCAGGCCTAAGGGAGAAGCTGCGGGGGCCACAACCGCCAGAAGCCCTGTGGGGCAGCGCTGCTCGGGCCCTTTGCTGCTCACATCTCGCCACAGGTTGCCTCAGATGCTGCACATGGAGCTACAGGATTTGATGTTCGCCCTGCTGGAATTTGGACTTGCTTTGGTCCTGTTTTTTTCCTCCTTCATTTGTGTATTTGGTACTGGGCCCCCCATGCAGCGTGGACTCATAGTGATCCTCCTGTACTCAGCCTCCCCAGCTGGGACTGCAGATGGTCCCATTTCTTGGTATTTCCCTGTTTGTGGCTTTTGGAATGGAAATGTCTGCCTTGTGCCGTTGGATGTTGGAAGTGCTTAACTTTCTTTTCATGTATACATGGGCTCATAGTTAAAAGGTTGGGTTTTTTTGTTGTTTTGTTTTTGTATGAGAAATCAAACTCGTGGTCTTGTGCATGCCAGGCAGATGCTGTACCACTAACATATATCCCTGGCCCAGCTAAGAGTTTGTCTTAAATCTCAGAGGAGAGTTGACACTTGAACTGTATGGTAAAACTGAAACTGTTAGGAATTCGTTAAAATGGACTAAATGCCTTTTATTGTTACTATTATTATTATTATTGTTGTTGTTGTTGTTGTTTGACCCGTCCAGCAGGCCAATCATCGCAGGTCGCCTGGGGGAGGAGTGGGGACTGACAAAGACATGGAACAGGGACGCGAGAAATGGAGACAAGACAGGATTCTGATCAAGTCTCGTTTATTCAAGGAAGTGAGGCAGCTTATATAGCAGAGGGGAGGGAAGTCAACGTCATCAATGAGGTAGATATATTAGGGTAATATTATAGGCTAATAACATTCATGTGATCAACCAAAGGAGCTTGTCACAGGAAGTCTAATTAAAAGAACAAAGGCAGGAAGCCATAATGCAGCAATTAACAGGAAGTGTCCATAAAAGGAATCTAAAGGAAGGCTTCCGGATTATAGTGTCTCCCACAGTTGTTGAAGAACAAATAGCAATGAGACAGCCTCAAGACAAATTAACAGGACAGCTTCGATAAATCAATACATTGCAAAATGTTTTCGTAATGTTTTGGTGTTGTACAAGGTGCATACATGATGTTATACTTACAGACATGATTATAGCAGATGTCTCTAATCAGTGAATGAAGAGAGTGTAGCTACATACTTATTTTTTATAGCTGAATTATATCACAGATTCAATAATTAATACTTTCTACCTTGTTACCTCACTAAATGCCTTTTACATAAAAGGGTGCATGGTCTGTGTCTAGTTGTCCCCCCCCCCAATCTCCTACAGTCACAAGGCTGCTTCTGGAGTTTGTGATTGATTATTGAGGGTGTGGGTGCTGCACTGGCCCGGGTGCAGGTAATCTGCATTACAGTGCTAGGGGGCTAGAGAGGCAGCCGCTGCCTGAGACGCTGCCCTTTGCCTTCTTCTTTGCTCTTTGCTGCCACCATGGCTGCTCTGTGCCATGTGCTGCTCTGCCCTGGAGCCAGCTGAGCATGGACTGAAACCTCCACTAACTGAGCTAGATAAACTTTTCTTGGGCCAGGGAGATGGCTCCGTGGAATAAGTGCTTCCCTGGCTAGCGCAAGGGCCTGAGTTTGATCCCCACTTCCGCAAAAACAAAAACAAACAAACAAAACTTTCTTTGGGCTCACTTTGGCAGCACACATACTAAAATTGGAACGATACAGAGAAGTTAGCATGGCCCTGCGCGAGGACACGCAAATTTGTGAAGCATTCCATATTTTTCCAACACTCATTCATGTTCAAAGTCCTACACAAAATTGGAATAGAAGGCCTCTACTTCAATTTGGTAAAAGCCTTCTAGAACAACCCAATGGCTAATATAATTCTAAATGGGGGGAAAAGTGTAATTTTTTTACTCTCAGATCTGGTACAAGACAAGGACATCCTCTGTCACCCCTCCCCTTCAATCTTTTTTTTTTATTTTTTTTATTTTTTTTTTTTTCAGAACAGGGGATTGAACTCAGGTCCTTTCATTTGCCAGGGAAGTGCTTATTCTACTGATCCATCTCCCTGAACCCCTCCTGTTCAATATAGTTCTGGAATGATTGGCTAAAGAGGGAAAAATCAAAGGAATAATGACAGACAAAGAAGAAGTTAAATTATCATTATTTGCAGACAACATGATACTTTACTTGGAAGACCCCAAAAATTCCACCAAGAGCTACTAGAATGGATACACAAATTCAGTAGCATAGCAGAATACAAAGTCAATACCCAAAAGTCAATAGCATTTCTCTACACAGATAATAAACACACTAAGAGGGAAATTAGAGAAACAATATATTTTACAATATCTCCGCAGAAAATGAAATATCTTGGAATTCATCTAACTAAAGAAGTTAAAGAACCTTCCAAGGAAAATTACAGTACTCTGAAAAAAGAGATTGTAGAGGATTTCAGAAAATGGAAAGATATCCCCTGCCCTTGAATAGGAAGAACCAACATTGTAAAGATGGCCATACTCCAAAAATTGTTATACAGATTCAATGCAATTGCTATCAAACTACCGCCAACATACCTCCCAGACCTAGAGAAATCATTTCTTTTCTTTCTTTTTTTTTTTTTTTGGCAGGACCGGGGATTGAACTCAGGCACTTGTGCTTGCCAGGGAAGCACGTATTCCACTGAGCCATCTCCCCGGCCCAGAGAAATCATTTCTAAAATTTATTGGGAACAAGAAAAGACCTAGAAGAGCAAAGGCAATCCTGGCCAACAAAGACAAGGCAGGAGGCATCACAATTCCTGATTAGAAATTACACTACAAAGCCACTGTGATAAAATCAGCATCGCATTGGCAACAAAATAGACCTGAGGATCAATGGAATAGATTAGAAATGCAGAGGCCTCTACGAACACACTCAATCACCTGATTTTTGACAAAGGGGCCAAACACGCTTACTGGAAGAAAGATAGCCTCTTTAATAACTGGTGCTGGAAGAGCTGGCTCTCTACATGCTGAAAATTAAATTTGATCTAGGTTTATCACCATGCACTAAGCTAAAGTCAAAATGGATTAAGGATCTAAACATTAAAACAGAAACACTCAATCTCCTGGAAGAGAAAATAGGAGGAACTCTTGAAGCTATAGGGGTAGGCAAAGAGTTTATCAACAAAAATCAAATCGCCTAGGTAATACTTGAAAGAATTAGCAACCGGGACCACCTTTTATTGAAAAGCTTTTGCACATCAAAAGAAATTACCAACAAAGTGAAAAGACAACCCACAAATTTCGAAAAAATCTTGACTAAGAAGCACTCAAAGTTCTGCTTTCTAGAATTTATAAAGAACAACAACAACAACAAAAACCATTAGGACCCCTAAATTTAAAGACCCAATCCAGACATGGGCATCCAAGATGAACACATACTTCTCAGAGGATGAAATTAAAGAAGCAAATAAATATATGAAAAATACTCTACATCACTAGCCATCCGTGAAATACAAGTTAAAACAACACTGAGATACCATCTCAGTCCAGAAAGAACGGCTATCATAAGGAAATCAGCCAACAACAAATGATGGAGAGGATGTGGGGAAAAAAGACAATCGCTCTCCACTGCTGGTGGGAATGTGGACTGGTGCAACCATTGTGGAGATCAGTGTGAAGACTCCTCACAGATCTAGAACTGGAAATCCCATTCAAGCCAGCTATTTCCCTAATGGGAATTTTCCTGGAGGAACCGAAAGCATATCATAGTGATATATGTGTACCTATGTTTATAGCAGCACAATGTGTGATAGCAAAATCTTGGAAACAACCAAGAAGCCCATCACATGAGGAATGGTTGAAAAAGACATGGTATCTTTGTACCTTGGAGTATTACTCAGCTATAAAGAAGAGTAAACTTGAAGCCTTCATATTTAAGTGGATGCTACTTGAAGATACACTTATAAGTGAAATAAACCAGACCCATATGTATAAATACCATATAGTCTCCCTAGTATAAGAACTTAAAAAAAGATATAAAAGTAGAAAGGTATAACACAATTAAAAGGAAAGCAAGAACTTGAGGACTGGACATCCAGGAGAGGGCAAGGAGAAAAGCTGGGAAACATGACAGGGGCTAAGCCATGCATTTCTATGCACAAGACGGGTAAGGCAATGATCCTGGGAACCATCAGGTTTTGGAAACAAGCAGTTAAGTGGTAGGATTCTCACCCTGACTACCTATATTTGCTGATACCTGTGAACCAAGCAACTGCACTGAATTTAACAACATGTAATGGAAGGGTCACACTCCCAATGCCTGCCATTCTGGTCTTCTAAATATGTACTTCTTGCTATGACATACCAATTATTACCATACTGTCTCTCAAGGAAAAGGTTTTTTTCTTTCTTTCTTTCTTGTTTTTTTTTTTTTTTTTTTTTTTTTTTTTTTTTTTTTTTTTTTTTTTTTTTTTTTTTTTTTTTTTTTTTTTTGTCTTTTTGAGACAGGGTCTCACTATGCAGTTCAAGATGGCCTTAAGCTCACTTTGTAGCTCAGGCTGGTCTCGAACTCACAACAATCCTCCTGCCTCAGCCTCCCAAGTGCTGGGATTACAGGCATGTGCCACCACACCCGGGTCTTTCTTTTTTTAATTAAGGGTAATAAATGAAAAAAAGACACAATAATAAAATGTCATAGGACTTTTCTGCTACAATGCTGTGTGTGGTTAGATTTCTAAATTTCTGTGCAAAAATATGTGTATTTATTCCTATTTTAAATTATTTTTTTCTTTATATTCTGTAGGACTTAAAGTTTAATATGCCAATACTTGATGGAAAATACCTGTTCCATGTTATGCCTAAGATGATTGATGCTTAGACAGATAGGGTGAACCAAACTGCATATGTTGCAGGGTAATAATAAGCTTCTCTTCTGGAGAATTCATGAATTCATGCACCTATAGTATTTAGATGCCAACCTAAGTTTACAGATAAAAAAATTTCAGAAAAGTAAGGGCTGCAAAGGGAGCCAAAATTTTGGCCCTAGCTTTTCAAGTGAAGACTCAGGACATAGGAGAACCTGTACTGTAACATCATGTAACTTAGTTTTGTCCCAAATTTTCTGATCAAGGAGATTATCGGGCCACAGAGGAAAGTGATAAATGATGTAGAGTGTGTCTAAGGAGAGTCACATGGAGAGAAAACATTCTCTCAGGCTTCCACAGAAAGCAAATTGATCAAGTAATGCCCGTGACTCATCCACATGGCTGACACTGGCAAAGGATCTACAAAGTGCGGTACATGGTTACAGGATAAACCCTGAGGGTACGTGATTGATTTTATCAGATACAAAAGTTACATTTCTTGTTGCATTGGTCTTGCTTTATCTTGTTCTTAACCACCCAGCAGAAAAGTATAAAATCGAGGTATATAAAGTAAATCCATAATAATATGATGAGCTGTGAAAAGCTCTAGTCACCAACTTCTGCAGATTACCTACTACTATTGTAGACTGTTGGACTATGTTGTATTGTTTTGCTGAATTCATGCGTCTGTGGTATTTAGATGCCAATGGAATTCCCATCTCTGACAGGACTAAACAAAAAAAAAGGGGGATGTAAAGGAAGGACCATTTTGCAGTTGTATTTACAGAATAGTTAGGATAAATATACAGCTACTTTTGCTTCATTCAGTGAGTAGAAAGATTTGTACTAGTGTTTGGACAGAATATTCTGTCTGCTTCTTGTACCATGGATAACCACTAAGAAGATAACAATGTACAATGTATTAATTATTGAAACTGTCCTATTAAGCAATTTTGATACTGTCTCATTGCTATTCATTTCTCAATAAAATAAAATAAAACTTTCCTTCTTTAATTCTTTGTGTCAGGTGTTTTGTCCCAGCAATGAGAGAAGAGTAAGTGAGACGAGGGGTATGCATGTGTCTTTGAGGGGCCAGAAGAAGAATGTCATGGCTTGCGTCTAGACATCCCCTGAAAGCCTCACGTAGTCCTATGCTTTTTTCAGAGCATATAATGCTGAGATTAAGGACGTGTGATTACTAACCAGCACTGCCCTAATCCCAGCCATTTGGATGACACAAGGGGCAGAAAGATACTGCTAAGCCTGACGGTTGCTTTGCCACCTGTGCCATGAGCTGCCGCCCTGTGGCATGTGCCACCTTGCCTTTGAGCCAGTTGATTATGGACTGAAACTCTATGAACTGTGAGCTGCATAAACCTTTCCCCCTTGAATTCTGGGAGCCAGGGATTTTGTTTCAGCAATGACAATTCAGTCTATGTTTAGTGGGCTATGAGGAAGAAATGGTGTAGTGGACAGGCCTCGCAGAGAAAAGCTGCTCCATCCACGGCAGACAGGAGCAAGAACAAAGGGCCAGAGAGAAGCAGCCTCCCTGGACACGCATGCTCAGCGGCTCACCTCCAACAGCCAGGCTTCGCGGCCTGGCAGCACTCAGCCGAGAACTCACCGCACAAGAGCACAGCGCCCCTGCTCATGAAGCACCCCCTGATCCAGCTACGGTCCAGAAGCCCCACACCTGAACACAGGAGCTCTTTGAGGAAGAGTTCAGATTCACACTATCACAATGTCACATTTACATTGAAAAGGGGCTGCACTTGTTTCAAATGCAGGTCTTTTGTGGCACCCTCTACAGAGCTGGTGTTGCAGAGAAAACACTTTGCAGGCAGTGTAGGAGGGATACTGCTTACAGCAGAGGGAGGATGAGAGCATTCACTTGTCTGGGTGAATACAGCCACATAGCTGTTAGAAGAATGAACCTAGAGCAGCTCCTGAACCAACAGAGGCAGATTACAGGCGGGGTGGGGGCAACGAGAGAAGGCTGCAGTGGTCTGGGTTTTCACTCTGCAGGACGCTGCTTCTGCATGAACCCGCCAATCCTGGGGGCGGCATTCCAGGTCTTTTTTTTCTTGGAATTCTGTGTCACTGGCTGCCAATGGGTTGGTGCTATTTTCTGAGATGCCATGGGGCATAAGGGACACAGTCAGCCCTCCCATAAGGCCTGTTCTAAGTGAATGGGTGTGCAGAGGCGGGAGCTGCATCCCCATCTTAGGAGCGTTTGCTCAGACAGGGTATCCACTTGCTTCCCACCCGGCCGCAGGATGAACACACAGGATAATGGGCGCGTATGAGCAGGGCTGGATTCTTCAAGCCTTTCTCTCAAGATGTAGAAGTTGAATGTGCCCTAATTCCACACGATTCCTACTGATGATTAACGAGCACAAAAATTCCAAGACTGCATGGTCCAGATCTAGAGAGGTTTGAAGGATATATTCCTATAAACATATGTATTTATTTAAATAATATATTTAATTAAAAATAAGAAAAAAGAAATAATATATTTAAATAAATATATTTATTTTAAAACATTTCTAGGGCTGGGGAGGTCGTTCAGCGGACTACGTGCCTGCTTAGGCAAGCGCGGGCTGGGGGTTCACTCCTGGGCACTGCATGCTGGGAGATTAGCCGAAGGAGGAGGGTCCAGGCCTCTCTCGGGCCTCAGCTCCCTCCACGGCCTCTGCCCGAGTGGACCATTAAACCAGAGCAGTCCTGAATGACCTCAGGACTACGTCAGCCGTTTAGCATCTACTAAGCACACTGTGTAATAATGATCAGAAGGAAGGCATGTAATAATGCCAGGTAATAAATACTTTTGAAAAAGGAAAGTGGAAGGGCAAGAACTATTTAAACAATATGTTTGTTGAAGTTAGTGTCTGAGTCACTTTCTTGTCTCTGGAACAACATACCTGGTGCACACAGCTTAAAGGATCAGAGGGTTATTTGGGCTCACGGTTTCCGGCCATGGCCAGCTGGCGCCAAGGCAGCGCCGGGATCTCACAGGTGCCAGGAGGCAGGTAGCTGCTCACCCCTGGCAGCCTAAAGCAGAGGGAGCCGGAAGGAGCCAGGGACCACGAGACACGGTTCCAAGTCACACGGCCTGCAACCCGCCTCCTCCCAGCGCATGCAGCTGCGGAACTCACCAATGGCTGACTCCACCGACAGACATGGTAACGCCATGGTCCAGCCCCTACCATGCTCAGGCGAACGCCAGGGGAGCCTTTAGGTCCAGACCTTAACACCAGTGTGTCCAGGACACTGCCATCTCTACCCCTGGCGGCAGCTACAGCTCTGGTGCTCCATGGGCGCACCCAGCTGGTGGGGTCCATTCTGCAGAGAACGTGCACAGCCCCCACAAATTTGGGTTAGACAGAGCAATCTGAACACTCTAGCAGGCGCCCCAACTTACCACCACTGTGATGAAATGGGACATACACTGTGGGGCAAATGGGACATACAAAGTAGTGAGACTACTGATTTTAAGCTTAGGTACTAAAAATTGAACTACACTCATCACTCCTAAAGACACAACCTGTAGAAATTGCACTCGTGTAATTTTTCCTTTGGTCAGGAATAATTTAATTATGGACATGGAAGTTTCCCATTTGGCTGTCTCATAGGTGCAGGTTTTAAAACGCCTAAGAACTTTTTTGTTTTAATTTGGTACAGGATCTCACTACACAGCTTGGACTTGCAGTGATCCTGTTTCCAGCCTCCCCAGCACTGGGGTCACGGGCGTGCACCGCCACGCCGGGTCTCAGTGGCCCCCTCAGCATGCCCAGGGGAGGGGCTGGTGTGGTTTGCAGTGCTGGGGAACGAACCTCACTGCCTGCACTTGCCTAAGCAGCAGGTGCTTAGTCTGCTGAGCTACCTCACAAGCCCTAGAAATGTTTCAAAATAACGCTTTTCAGGACTCTCTTCCCCTGTGTTGAAATCTTTGTCTCTGTAGATTTGCTCTCCCTTTCCCACAAGCCCTGCTCTGGGAACTGGGGAGAAACTAATGACGGTCCGTGTCCTTCTCAGTGTGGTGTGCCATCTCTCCAACTTCTCTGTAGGTTTCAACTTTCCTCTCAGATTCTTTCCGCTTCTTTGGGGCTTACTTCTCTCTTTCTTCTTCCCCAAGTTGTTAATTTTCAACGTCCGCCTTTCTAATGGGATTGACTCATGTTCTTTCTTCCCTTTATCTCTGAGGGGCTAGGGGAGATTGGATGAGAGTGTGTCTACTTTGATTATTCTTTCAAAGAACCTGGTCCTCAATCTGTTGATTTTTTTTCTTATAGTCTCCATTTCATCAATTTTCTGCTCTGATATAATTTCTTTCCTTCTACAAGCACTAGATTTGAATTGTTCTTGTTTTTCTAGAATTGGAGGTGCATTATTAAGTTATTTCTTTGGGTTCATACTGTGTTACTTATGTGGACCCTCACGACCATAAACTTCCCTCATAGGACTACTTCATTGTGTCTCAAGTTCTGGTATGGTGTCCTGGCACTGTCACTTAATTCTAGGAGCTATCTTATTCCTTCCTTAATTTCCGCTCTAATCCATTGATTATTTAGGAGAATGCTATTTAATTTCCATATGTTTGCATAATTTTTGTGGTTTCTTTAGCCACTAATTCCTAGTTTCATGGCCTTGTGACATGATAATGCACACAGTAAAATTTTAATTGTTGTTCTTTATTTAACTGCACTTCCATTCTTTGGAACAGTCTGTTTTGGAGACGTGTAAAGCTGAAAAAATTGTTTATCCTGTTGTTGGGGTGTAAGTACCTATTAAGTCTATTTGTGCAAGGGTTTGCTTCAACTCTATTCCTTTGTTAACTTTTTGTTTTAATTGATTTGTCCATTTGTGATAGTGGAGTATTAAGATCCCTCATCATAATTTTATTGATATTTATCTGATCTTTTACATCCATTAGTATTTAATTTATGCAGTTCGGTGAGCTGAAAGGACTTTTAAAAAGACTTTATAATAAAGTGGAACGAGGCTAAGATATCTAAAATACCCCAAACTCAATTTATGCACACCTAAAACTCATATTCACATAAAAATTAGGTCCCATCAATTTATTTCACACAATTCACCTTTGCTAGTGCTTTCATAAATTTTTTTTATTGGTACATTTTGGTTATAGACAGTGATCACATTTATTGTACAGAATTTGTACCTCTATGTGTTATAACTTGACACCTTTTTCCCCATTCCTTTACCTTCCTTTCAACCTGTCTCCCATCCTCATTTATAAAAGCTTTGCTCCATTTTTTTCCTTCTTTTCTCATTTTTAATTTTTTTTTTGTTTTTTTGAGACAGGGTTTCACTATACAGTTCAGGCTGGCCTTAAGCTCACTTTGTAGCTCAGGCTGGTCTTGAACTCATAACAATCCTCCTGCCTCAGCCTCCTGAGTGCTGGGATTACAGGCCTGCTCCACAACGCCCGGCTTTTTCTCATTTTTAAAACTTTTCTCTCCTTTCTTATTTTCTCTGGGTACAGTAGGCTTTGTTGATGGTGTGCAGTGACAGCAAGCCAGGGCTCCCGAGGCCCCTTCCCTTCTAGGGGGCCTGAGATGGAAGCTGTGCGAGGAGATTCTCAGTGTCGGGGCTGGGTAGGGCAGTGACCTCTACCGTGCGGCCTCTCCGTCCCTCTGGTCTTGCTGGGCTGTTGGGGGGACACTCACTTGTCGGAGGCCATGTGGACCATGAGGTCCACCACCCTGTTGCTGCAGCTGAACTCACTGTCATACCAGGAAATGCACCCGACAAAGTGGTTATTCAAGGCGGTGCCAGCCCCAGCATCAAAGGTGGAAGAGTGGGTGTCACTGTCGAAGTCACAAGGCACAACCTGGTCCTTGGTGTAGCCCAGGATGCCTTTGGGGGGACCATCTGACGCCTGCTTCACCACCTTCTTGATGTCGTCATATTTAGCCGCTTTCTCCAGGCGGCAGGTCAGATCCACCACCGACACGTTGGGAGTGGGCACACGGAAAGCCATGCCCGAGAGCTTCCCGTTCAGCTCCGGGATGACCTTGCCCACAGCCTTGGCAGCGCCAGTGGATGCAGGGATGCTGTTCTGGCCAGCCCCACGACCACCATGCCACAGCTTCCCAGAGGGGCCATCCACAGTCTTCTGGGTGGCCGTGATGGCGTGGACTGTGGTCATGATCGCTCCACGATGCCGAAGTTGTCGTGGATGACCTTGGCCAGTGGGGCTAACAGTTGGTGGTACAGGAAGAGTTGCTGACAACCTTGAGGGAGCTCTCATACGTCTCATGATTGACACCCATCACAAACGGGGATATCTGTGGAAGGGGCAGAGGTGATGACCCTGTTGGCACCACCCTTCAGGTGAGCCCCAGCCTTGCCCATGGTGGTGAAGACACCAGTGGACCCCACCACGTACTCAGCGCCAGCATCACCCACTTGGTATTGGTGAGATCTCACTCTTGGAAGGTGGTGACGGCCTTTCCATTCACCTTCTGAGCCTTGACAGGGCCATGGAACTTGCCATAGGTGGAATCATACTGGACAATGTTGACCAGGTAGTTGAGGTCAATGAAAGGGTCACTGATGGCCACAACATCCACCTCGCCAGAGTTAAAAGCAGCCCTGGTGACCAGGCATCGAATACGGCCAAATCTGTTCACTCCGACCTTCACCATCCTGTCTGGACCGCAGCTGGCTGCATGGGAAGGGCTGTCAGCGGGCGTGCAGCAGCAGAGCCTCCGTTCTTTCTTTTCCCCTCCCACTCCTATTCTCCTTTCCATATTTGAACATTTTCCTCCTACTTCACAACACCTGTTATACATTTTGATCCTTATTTACACGTTCGTCGTCTCATGCAAGAGAAACAATGCGGTAGCCATGTGCATCCAATTTATTTCACTTAAGATTATGGCTTCAGGGTCCACCCATTTACCTAGAAATGTCTCAAACATATTCTTCTTTATCCTTCTTAGCACTCCACTGTAAAAACATCTCCACACCTTGATCCATTCACCAGTCAATGGGCATTTGGGCTGTTCCCAACAGTTGACTTTTGCAAACTGTGCCACAATAAAATGGGTGTGCATATGTCGATGTTAGATGATACTTCTTTTTTTTTGTCTTTTTGAGGCAGGGTCTCACTATGCAGTTTGGGCTGGCCTTAAGCTCGTTTTATAGCTCAGGCTGGTCTTGAACTCACAACAATCCTCCTGCCTCAGCCTCCTGAGTGCTGGGATTACAGGCCTGCACCACCACGCCCGGCTTAGATGATACTTTTAATTCTGTTGGGAAGATACCAAGAAGGGGAATGGCTGTGATGTCCCCTGCCTTGCCTTTGTTGCTCAGAATTACCTTTGCTATTCTAGGTTTATTCTGGTTCCAAGTGAATTTTAGGAGTATTTTCTCTATTTCTCTGAGATATGCTATTGGAATTGTGATTTGAATTTCATTAAATCTGTATAACAATTTTGGTAATATGGCTATTTTCATTATACTGTTTTTTTCCCTGCCCAAGAGCAAGGGTATGTTTCCATTTTCTTATTCTTTTTAATTTTCTGTTTCAAAGCAGTAGTTTCCAATGTAGAGGTCTTTTATCTCCTTCAATAGGTTGATACCTATTGAATTCACCTTTTGAATTATATTGTGAAAAGTATTGTTTTCCTAATTTTTCTCTCAGTTTTTTCTTTCATTTTTGCAGTTTTTAATTAAAAGTTTCACAGAGGAGGATTTTGTTCCTGCCTCTTCTCAGTTGCTTCTTCCTTGCATTTGCCCTTTTTCTTTCCTACTTGGTGAGACTTTGTTTCTGTTCCAGGATCTTTTTGTGGTCTTTGTCTAGTTTTAGCTGGCGATAACCACTCACTGGGGTGCCTGCTCACATGGACGCTTGTGCAGTTTGCCTTTTCCCGCTGCCATCTATCCAAGGTAGATGACATATTTTTTCCTGTAAACCCGGACCACTTTGCCAGTCTGCTGACCTTTATAGTGTCCTCACACAACCTGAAATTCATCATCCTTTCAGATGAGCATAGAGTGAACACTGTATTTCCGTCTTGGCTCTTTGGAAAGGGGAGAAGACACAGTTTTCCTGTGAATGTGGGGAGGCTCATTGAAATGCCTTTTACAGTTTCTGCTTTGGTCCTAAGTCACAAAAGGATTAAGCTTCATTTTGGCTGCTGCAACTCTAGCGATGGCTGTGAAGGAAGGAATGAGTTTGTTATTCACGTCTAAGAAAGCTATTGAGTTTTGGGTGTTGACTTTGGTGCCTTGTTTATTTTTGGTCTTTTTTGATTTTATGACATTTTTTGGTTGAATTTTTGGTTTTAAGGGAGGTTTATTTGTTTGTTCTTGGTACTGAGGACCAAACCCAGGAATTCCAGCTTGCTAGGCAAATATTCTACTGCTGAGCCAGATCTCTAGCCCCTTGAGTCTTAGTGAAACTGTTTTTCATTTTTTAGTTTTTGTTAGCTGAAGTTTTTTATTAACTCATAATTACTTGTCTTCTGGTTTGCTGAAGCAGTAAGTCAGACAACACTTGCCACAATAATGTCTGTCAGAGTAGCTGGCCATAGAAACCTCAGCACCACATTCATCCGAAGGGCACTCTCCACAAAGAGGACTAATTTTGCCACTTTCACCCACCTTGTAGTGTTTTAGGACAGCCGACTAACCTTCTTTCTCTTATGCTTATTCTTCTTGGGAGTGGTGTGAGAATTCTTCCTTTTCTTAGCACCACCACAGAGTCTCAACACAAGATGAAGGGCAGACTCCTCTGGAATGTTGACATCAGACAAGGTGCGTCCACATTCCAGTTCTTACTAGCACAGCTCAGCCTTAGCTGATCAGGAGGAAATCCTTCCTTATCCTGGATCCTGGCCTTTACATTTTCTATAGTCCAAGGGTTCAACCTCAGTTGTGATAATCTTTCCCATAAGGTTTTTTTTTTTTTTTTTTGCCTCCCACTTGCTGTGGTTTTACAGGAGTGCATCACCGCACCTGGGTTGTAGGCAGGGCTGGGCGGCTCACCAGCATGTGGGGCCGGCCCACATGGGGAACCAGGGATCAAACCTTGGTCCCTGTGTTTACCTATGCAAGCACTTAGTCTGCTGAGCTATACCACTGGCCCCTCCCATGAGGGTTTTCATGAAACCCTGCATCTTGGCAGTGGTTCCACCACAGATGGCAGATCCCAAAGCATGTCTTGACTTTGTATCCAGCCACTAAAGTATCCAGAAGTATATTGAATTAAAATGGTGACAGGGACATCCTTGTCTTGTTCCTGATTTTCTTTCTGTTTTTGTCCATAGAGTGTGATATGAGCCATTGGTTTGTCATAAATGGCTTTTATCAGTTTGGGATAAAGACCACCTACCCAAATTTTGTTTTTAATTATTAACTGTTTGGCATTTTATGAAATTAAATAATCTCCAAAGTTACATACAAATCAAAGGAGTAAGAAACAGTAAGTAGTATTCAGAACGCGCTTCTCCATAGCAGCTGGCAGCAGGATGGCCAAGGCCCAAGGGACTGCTGTGGCACAAGGCCGAGAACCTGCCTTGCTCACTCCAGGCAGGGACGTGTCCACCCCTCCCTCATCCTGACTCCAGCACAGTCGAACTCTTCACCTCTCACCATCCCATTGTTAGCACTCTTTACACACTGCCAGGGATAGACTAATAAGCCAGGAGCCTTACCGATGCAGCAGGTACTATACAATGAGCCCTTCTCTGGGAAGCTAAGGTGCCTGAACAAACTCTCAGGTTTTCCCACGTCTGAAAACAAGTTCACCCTTTTGCCACAGCCCTTGGATGTGTCTGCACCTGCCCAAATCAAGCTGCCCCCTTTCCAACAGGTGGTACACATGGTGACAGCTAACCGACACCAGGCAGCTGCTCTGCAGATAACCACAGGTCAGCTCTACAAAACTAGACAGCAGCACTCAGATCCTGCAAAGGATTTAGGAAACAGTGATTCTCCCTCCACCTTGAAAATGAAATGTGTTTCAGCAGATACGTGTCCTGAAGTTTGTAGTTGGGAGTTCCTGGGGCGGTGGTCCAGTCTCCGATCCCTTCTTCACCAGCCTGGCATCAAATCCTTCAGGGTAACATGAGTCCTTTCTTTGTTTCATTTCTGTTTGTTTGTTTTAAACAAACTTCCTTGCTGTAAGAACTCTTATAATGGAGCCTAGTCCTCCTACAGCTAGGGCCAGTTCATGCCCCTGGAGCAACACACACTGCTGTTTTCTGTGGGCTTCTTAAACCCTTTATAAATGTACTTCATTAATAAGTCAACGCCATTTCTGTCCAGGGACTGCACAGCTTGCTCAATCTTGCTGCTCTTAAAGTTTGTGAGCACTTTCAGCACCACGCCCTGGGCTCACTCCTTCATGGCCTGATTCTTGGTGTTGACTGGAGAGTTCTGCAGGCTGTGTGGAAGGCCCGCAGGAGTCCGTCTACCTCACCCGGGTCTGAGCTTGGCTCTCACTGCCACTGCCTCCTGCTTGTCCACGAATTTCTTCTTATCAAACTCATCGATGTCCACCTGGAAGAAGCATGAGGATGGCATGTTCTGGGCCACGGCGGGAGCTCAGCGCCCACTGAGCCAGCTCCGTCTGGGCCTGACCTCCCTCAGCTCCGCTTGACACCCATCTGGGATCTGCCTCCCCACCTACCAAGTTTTCTGTATTTTTTTTTTTAATAATGAATGGGTGATGGACTTTATCCAATGCTTTCTGTGCCATCTATTGAGATGATGACGTAAGTTTGTCTTAGACTCTGTTCATATGATATATTAATTTATTTGCATATGTTGAACTATCTCTGAATCCCTGGGATAAATCCCACTTGGTCATGGTATAATGTTCCTGATAACTTGCTACATTCTGCTTACCAGTGCCTTACTTACTGAGGAGTTTTGTGTCTATGCTCATTGGGGAGATTGGCCTGTAGTTCTTTCTTAGTGGGCGCTTATCTGATTTTGCTATCAGAGTGGTGCTTCTTCCAGGAGTGAATCTGGGAGTATTGTTTCTCTTTCCATTTCAGTTTCATTAAAGAGTTTGAGAAGTAGTGCTATTAGCTGCTCTCTAACTTTTCTTTTTTGTAGAATTTAGCAGTCAGTCTGTCAGGGCCTGAGCTTTTCATTGTTGGCAGGTGTTGGGAGCAGCTGAAGCTGAAATTGATCCTATGTGTGTGTGGGGGTCAGGATGAGGCCTCAGTGCCTAAAGCAGCCCAGGGTACCACAGTCTTGAGAAGAGCATCCTGCCTGGCATTGTGGGCTGTTAGTCACTAGGCAGCCTTGTGTCGCATAACTTTATAAAAGTATAAATAAGGGCTCTTACTATTGCTCAGGGGTCATCTCGCCAACCAGGCAGAGGGCCACCACCTAGCCCAGCTCTTACCCTCCTGTCTCTCTTCTCCTCACTCCTGCTGCCATTTCTCACCAGGTACAGCAGATCACACAGAGAGACTAATGGATCCCAACAGGCAGGTATGAAATTACCTCTAAAATTTCATTGTTATTGGTTTGACACTTTTGTGCATTCTTGACTCAGCTTTGGTAACATATGTATCGAGAATCTGTGGATTTCTTCTGCGTTTTCCATCTTAATAGAATACAACTTCTCAAAGTAGGTATAATGCTCTTGTGGGTGTCTGCGGGGTCTGTTGTGATTTCCCCTTTCAGTCCTAATTGTGTATCTTTTCTTTCTTTTCTTCTAGAAGACTGGATAATGGTTTGTAAATTTTATTTAATCTTTCAAAGAACCAACTCTTCAATACATTCTTTGTGTTGTTCTCTTTTCTTAAAGAATATTTATTTATTTGGTGCAGAATCTTGCAATGCAGCTCAGACTCATAGTGATCCTCCTGTCTCAGCCTCCCAAACCCTGGGATTACAGGCATGTGCCACCACACCCAGTTTCAGTGGCTGGCACAGCAGCATGGCATGCAGTATCAGGGATTGAATCTGAGTCCTTGTGCTTGCCAGGCAGGTGCTTAGACCCCTGAGCTACCTACCTCCCCTGCCCCTGCTTCTCTCTCTCTCTCTCTCTCTCTCTCTCTCTCTCTCTCCTCCCTCCCTCCCTCCCTCCCTTTCTATACAGGGAACTGAACTCAGGGCCTTGTGCATGGATTTGTGCCACTGAACTATGTCCCAGGCTTATATTGTTTTCTTAAGTCTCCAACACATTGATTTCTGCTCCGAGCCTTATAATTTCTTCCCTTGTACGGACTTAGGTTTGACCTGCTCTTCTTTTTCTAGATGCTTGAAGTTCCGTGTTAATTTGTTCATTTGAGCTTGTTCTGGGGTGTGTGTGTGTGTGTGTGTGTGTGTGCATGCGTGTGTGTGTGTCTGGTGACAGGTTCTCATTAGGCAGTTAGGCTAGCTCTCCAGTCACTTGCTAGCCCATACAGCCTTGGACTCACAGCAGTTCTCTTGCCTCAGCCTCCTGAGTGTGGGATTCTAGGCAGGCACCACCACATACAGCTATTTTCTTGATATGGGTAATCACTGCTATAAATTTCCCTCATTGGGCTGCTTTTTTTATTGCGCTGTATAAGTTATGGTACGTTGTACTGGCATTATCAGCAACTGTCTCACTTCTTTAATTTAAATCTATTACCCATTGTTTAGAAGGGTAATATTTAATTTCCATGTGTTTATGAAGTTCTTGTCATTTCTTTTGCCATTGACTTCCAATTTCATTGCACTATGGTCTGACTTATCTCGTATCCTGTTCAGGTGCCAAATGCAGGGACCCACTAGGCTCTGTGCCGTCAGTTCTATCCAGTAAGAAACAGCAGCAGGGATGAGAAAAATATAGACAAGAAGACCAAAGGCTGGTCTGCTTCGTTGGTGAGAGGAACCCGGGAGCAAAACAAAATGTGCTCTTTGTCTTAGCTTTTATTTTTCACTCAAGTTAAAATACAAATAAATAAATTAAAAAAAACAAACAAAATGGATATTTATGTATTTATTTATTCATACCTTTGCAAAGTTAGTAACATGTGACGCAAGGTTTCCTGAGGCCTAGCAGCCAACCTTCACCAGGCAGGATGTTTGTCTCAGGGCCAGGGCAGCGTGTTTGCTTTAGGTACAGGGGCTTAGTCCTGCCTGCACACACTTGACCAGTTTTCCAGCTTCTGGAGCTCCTGACAATAATCTCAGTTCCTTTGCATTTACTAAAGCACGTTCTATGAGCTACTGTGGCGTCTCTTTTGGAGAACATGCAATGCGCCATTGAAAAGAACGTGTACTGTGATGCTGTAGGGTGGAACACTCCGTGGACATCTACTAAGTCCATTTGTTGAAAAGTTTGGTTCAATCAGTATTTCATTGTTGATTGTCTTTTCTAGTTGATCTACCTATTTGTGATAATGGGGTATTGGGATCCCTCAATTCAACTGTACTAGTGCTTTCTTTTTTTGACAGGCTCGGCACACTCTGGGGGCAGGGCTGGCACAGGGAACTGTGGTCCCTGCACTTGCCTAAGATTACCTAAGCAGGTGCTTTTTAGACCGCTGAGCTATCTCACTGGCCCTTTTTTTTTTTTTTTTTGTGGAACCAGAGATTGAACTCAGGCCCTTGCACTTGCCAGGGAAGCACTTACTCCACTGAGCCATCTCCCTGGTCCTTTAATATTTGTTTTTATAGTTGAGTAAATTGGTATTTGTTGATTACATATTTATGATTATGTCTTCCACTTGGCTTTCTTTCTTTATAAGGTTGTAGTGACCTTCTTTGTCTCTCTTAATCAGTCTTTGCTTGAAATCTACTTTGTCTGCAAATAGAATAGCTAGCCCTGCTTTTTGCTCATTCATCACTTGGAGTATAACTTTCCATCCTTTCTGTTTCAGTTTATGAATTCCTTTTGAATTGTTTCTTGCATTCAACATGTTGTTGGATCTTGGTTCTTGATCAGTTCCACTAGTCTATTTTGTTGATTGATGAATTACGACCACTAGTATTGACAGCTATAATTGATGCGTTCTGACTTACCTTTGTCATCGTATTTTTCTCTGGCTGTCTCCCTTTCCTCTCCACCCCCGGTGTAATTGTTTTGCTTGCTTGGTGGGTTCCTTCTGTCGGGGTTTATGAAGTTGTAGTCTTTGTTACCTCTTTCTAGAATGTTCTTCAGAACATTTCTAGTGCTGCTTTGGTGTTCATGGATTTTCTTAGGTGTTGTTTGTCATAGAAACATGTTATTTCGCCATCAATTTTGAAAGATAATTTTGTGGGGTTCATCAATCTGGGTTGGAGGTTGTTTTCTTTTGAGGCTTAAAATACTTCACTCTAGCTCTGCTCAGCTTGAAGGTTTGTGTCCAGAAGCCCTCTGCTGGGCTTTCCTTTATAGGTGATTTGTTTATTTTCTTTAACAGCATTTACTATCCTGTGCTTGTGTTGAATTTCTGAAATTTTGACTATTATGTGCTTTGTTATAGATTTTTTTTTGATTGTGGATAATTGGGGTGTATACACCTCACTTATCTGTATATCAAAAAAAATTTTTTTCCCTGCTAGGGAAGTTTTCTGCCATAGTGTCTATGAACAGGTTTCTGGTATCATTGTGCTATCCCCTGGTTTTTTCATTGACTCCAATCAATCTCATGTTCTTCTTTGCATCATCGTTTGATTTTTTTTCATGATCCTTTGCTATTTGTAAGAAATCTTTCTTTTCATGACCACTAGCCACAAGCTTATCTTCTGCATCTGAGATTCTGACCTCACATTGGTTTATACTTCTGTGGATATTTTCAATGGCATTTTTAGCCTCTGATATCAGCGTTAATCTGTTTCATGGTTCCATTTCTTTCCTATGTTGGACATTAAGTTTTTGTCATTTTCTTAAACTCTTCTGTTCTTTGTATGCCTCTGCTCTGGAGCCTCTAAGCCTGTTTTCATTCTGGTCCCCACCTCTGTAGTTATCTGAGCAATTATTTTTGATTCAATGTTTTTAGAGCCTTTTGCTTTGTGGTTACCATTTCAGAGAATCTAGATGGGTGGCTTCAGATTATCCCACCTCATTGCCCCTGGGATTTGCCTTTGATGCACTGAACATCTG